>VUQG01045515.1:0-17110 GCA_015106755.1 Etia nguti
TCTTCCTCTCTACTTTCAAGATTAGGCTTAAAACTTTCCTTTTTGCTAAAGCATATAGTTAGGGCTGGATCAGGTGACCCTGAATGCTCCCTTAGTTATGCTGCAATAGGTGTAGGCTGCTGGGGGATTCCCATGATGCACTGGGTGTTTCTTCTTCACTCACTATGTGTTAATAGAGCTCTCTGCATTGAGTCATACTTGTTATTAATCTCTGTCTCTCTTCCACAGCATGTCTTTTATCCTGTCTTCCTTCTCTCACCCCAACCGGTCGCAGCAGATGGCCGCCCTTCCCTGAGCCTGGTTCTGCTGGAGGTTTCTTCATGTTAAAAGGGAGTTTTTCCTCCCTACTGTTACCAAAGTGCTTGCTCATAAGGGGTCATATGATTGTTGGGTTTTTCTCTGTATGTATTATTGTAGGGTCTACCTTACAATATAAAGCACCTTGAGGCGACTGTTGTTGTGATTTGGTGCTGTATAAATAAAACTGAATAGAATAGAATAGAACTGCTGAGTTATTTCGGCTTTGATGTAAACCTACCCAAACAGATAATGTGTAGCTGTCCTCACTTTAGTGATGGCAAACCTCTCATTCCTTCTAGAAAATCAACTTTACCACAGTGGGAAAGGTCTTTAAATTCCATTTGACTAAAAATAATGAAATATTTTCATTGGTTGAGCTCTGCTCTGTTTTTTTTTTTTTATTAAGAAACAAACAAAACAAAAGACTCAGTCATCAGATAAAAACTATTTTATTTAAATTATCTCAGAGGGTGAAAAATACACACATCAACAGTAATAGTGTATTTATTTTCTATACAAGCACTTTGACAAACAGTGAAGAGTTTGTTGACCCTCGACAATTGGCACATCTGTGTGCACTCACCAGCCACTTTATCAGGTATACATTACTAATATAAGGTTGGAGCCCACATTTTGTTTTTAAAACCACTTTAATTCTTTATGTCAGATATTCAAGCATCACAGAGCTGCGACAGATTTTGTGGGCTGCACATCCATGACATCAATCTCCAATGAACAGGACTGAGATCTGGTGACTTTGGAGGCCATTTGAGTAGAGTGAGCTTTGTGACATCATGTGTTGATACAAGGAAGGTGCATCCATGCTTTCATGTTGTTTACTCCAAATTCTGAATGTCACAGTGGAAGACAACACCCATTGGACCAAAGAACCATTTTGCCCGATTTTGATTTCCAGTTGTTTCCATTCTTCTGACCTCTGACATCAACAAGGCATTTTGACCCAGAGAACAGCTGCTCACTGGATATTTTCTCAATTTTGGACCCTTCTCTGTAAATCCTAGAGATGGTTGGTGTGGGAAAATCACAGCAGTTATCTGTAAGCAGTTTCTGAAATACTCATCAAATACTCAATCATGCTACTTTGAAAGTCTCTTACAGCACCTTTGTCCCCCATTCTGATGCTCAGTTTGATCATTTATACACGTCTTGACCATGTCTCCCTGCCCAAATGGATTAAACTGCTGCCATGTGATTGGATATTTGCATTAATGAGCCGTTGAGCAGGTAATAAAGTGGCAGGTGAGTGAAGGTTTACAGTAAGTTTGTTTACACAGTCCTATTATGAGTGACCTTTTGTGGATAAAAAAAAAAACAAGTCCTTATAAATTATTATATTTATATTTAAGTTTGATATATTGTTTGATTTTGTCAGTTTGAATAGTTACACGGTTGAATTAAGTTTGAACTTTTGTACAGCTTAGCACAAAAAAAACCCCAACCCCTACATAAACTCTACAAACCTGTGCATTTTCAACACATTTCTGCAGTTTGTGCAATCAAATAAAACATCTGTATCCAGACAGATTCTGTCTTTACTTGATTTTCTAGCATCCAGTTTTTGGTTATAGTTTGATAAAGCTAAACATTTTTTAGTTTGTTTGATTCCTTTTCTCTCTTGTATGTTTAGTTTGATACGCTTTAATAATCATTTTGTAGAGAATCGTTGTCGTAGACATCTGAAACAAAAACAGAAAAAAATATACGAGTGAGCCTTTATACTTGCACTTAAATTACAAATGACAAAACCTCAGTCTGACTGGATTTTACTGCAGAGTATAAAAACTGAAACTTACCATCTGCATAGTCGACGTCATCATAAATGTCTTGTTCCCTGCAAAAGAATATTTGGAATTTGTGACATTGCATAAACTTCATCAACAAGGTTTAAACTAAACTAGTTAAAAGTTGCAGAAAAGATGGTTATATACGAGCCATTGCTGTGATGTGCATATTTTTTGTAACTGAGTGCATCATTTCTGTTTTAATATTAGTTTATGAATACATGAATACATTTTCAATAATAATATATGCTTCTGAGGCCCAGATAAAAACAAGGTTTGGATATTTAGATAAGATTTGTAAAAGACAGTTTCCCTAAGGCTATATTTGAAAAAACATTTTATTCAACTAAAATAAAAACAAAAACTAGACTTTCAGAAAAAAGACAAAGCTAAAATAAAAATATAAACATAAAACAAGTATCTTTAGTTCTAGTACTTTTAGTTCTAGTAATTTATTATTAGCATTTAGCTGATGAGGCTTTGATGGACAGTTTGTGTTTATTGGATTTTGTGTTTTACTGAGTTTCCTTAATCCTGTCTCTTCCTTCTGTCCTCCAGAAACACTAAATAAAAGACTACAAACGAACACTGAAAGTAATAAAAACTGAAGTAAAACTAAACATTTTAAGCAATTAAAACTAAACTGAAACAAGCAAACGGGCTCCTGAAATGAACTGAAGCTAGACTGGATTAAAAACAAAAAGTTAACATTAAAAATAAATAAAATAAAAATAAAAACAAATTAGAAAATACAAAACTGTAATAACTTTCGTTACAGCATTTTTTTTAATGGTTATTTATTATTTTTCAGCTTGGGTCTTGCTTGATAACAAAACAATTTAATGTGATAAAATGATCCTCTTTCTTATGTATTCCTATTTCATTTTGACTGACACAGAGGTGCCAGACTCATGTCCCTCACAGATGACAAGGTTGATAAAAATAACTAAATTCACCTTGTATACATGCAAATATACTTTCTAGGTCGGGGGGACAGCCAATTTAAAACTAGGAATATGTTAAGTTATAAAATTTCTACTTCTTTTGTCCTTCAATACAGGTATCCAAGTAACAGCCAGTATAAAATGAAAATATTTGCAAAAGTCAGGAGGCAAAACCTATATGTCATGAAAAAAGTGCAAGAAATGCAATAAATTAAATTAATGTTATTTAAACCTCTAACACTGTCTACTACATTAGTATTAGTTTTAATTTAAAAGATGGTAATTTATACAATAAATTCCTAGAAGCAATGAACGGATTAAATTAGTTTCAACAGATCTTTTTAAACAGTATCATGCACTCAGTCACATGGATGTGCACATCAATGACCCTTATATTATATACTTTTCATACACTATGCTTTATCTTTGACAATCTTCAAATAACACACATTTAGCGTGATTTATTATTTCTTTATTACTTCTTCACACTTTAAGGAAGTACATTTATATAGTCAGTCACATATGAAGTCAGAAGAATTCACTTACATTGGAAGAAGAAGAGATCTGGACACATAACCATCTGTGAAATAGGAGACAGCACAGAAATTATCACTATTTATTACATCATCATTTGAAATATTGAAATACTTTCTGAATTATTGTCTGATAATTATCAATCACTACAGAAAAAAATTTTTTTACCCCATAAAGACTTAAAAGGCCGATGGAGTATTGTTGCTGCCCTACTGGGCTGGCAGGCGATGTGAACACCCATAATGTGAATGCGATAACTTGAGACCGAGCCGACGTAGGAGTTTCAAATTTATACCGTAGGTGTAGCTACTAAACATCTCAGACGAGTTCAAATCCCAGTGACCTGACCTCAAGATCAAGGTCAAGTCCACCGGTACATCTTTACTTAGGTTAGAGGGATTGTTCTCTGTGGAATTCATTCATGTATTGGTGTATGTTAGTTCATCCTCCCTAGTACTATATCTTCTTGTATCTTGACAAATCTTCATCTTCTTGTGTCATGTTGTCAGGTCCTTGTCTCTGTGTAATAACGCTTCCTCTTTTATTTTGTTAGACATTTGGCTCTTGTGTCTTATATTTCATTTTTCTTTCTTTGTCATTACCTTGATTAGCTTCAGCTGTGTTTTGTTACCCTAGTGTTTCCATTCTCCCCGATTACTTCATCAGTACATATAAAGCATTAGTCTCCTTTCAGTCATTGTCAGTGTCTTTTCTTTTTTATAATTGTGTGCTTCATGTGTCTGTTTAAGAGTTTGCTGTTTTTTGTGTGTTACTGTACACACAAAAAATGGGGCGATCGTGGCTCAAGAGTTGGCAGTTCGTCTTGTTATCAGAAGGTTGCCAGTTCGAGCCCCGGCTCCAGTCGTTGTGTCCTTGGGCAAGACACTTCACCCGTTGCCTACTGGTGGTGGTCAGAGGGCCCGGTGGCGCCTGTGTCTGGCAGCCTCGCCTCTGTCAGTGCGCCCCAGGGCAGCTGTGGCTACAATGTAGCTTGCCATCACCAGTGTGTGAATGTGTGCGTGAACGGGTGAATGACTGAATGTAGTGTAAAGCGCTTTGGGATCCTTAGGGACTAAGTAAAGCGCTATATAAATACAGGCCATTTACTGTGAATTTTGCTTCTTTTGTCCATAGACTTCTACCATCAGTCTAATTAACAGTTATCTTTTATTTACTTTGTCTGCATATCCTGCATTTGGATCCCTCTTTGCTAAACTGTGACACTATGTTTTTAAGACTTTCATAGAACATCAATGCAGATGAAATGAATTATTACTTTTTTTTAAACGCCAATAATTGATTTCATTAATTATATAGAGGCTGGCGACCTGTCCAGGGTATACCCCACCTCTCACCCTATGGCAGTTGGGACAGGCTCAAACCCTGAAAAAGGTTTTTATAAAGACTTATAAAGGAGTAAATTCTTGTAACTTTGTTGTTCTCTTGGCTTTTTCTTCCTGAGGGACAATGAGGTTTGGGGTTTTATGGAAATATCTCAAGTTTTACAGTAATATTTGGATCAGGTTTAACCAACAAGAAAGGATATAGGAAGAAATGTCAATTGCCTGATTTTTCATGAAGCAGCAGCAGATCAACATATTCAGCAAATACTCTGCTGTAGCCAACCAAGGTGTAATTTTATAATAATTATAAATAATAAAGTAATAAACTAAAACAGTGTGACATTTATGACATCCTTTTTTATTATTACTAGAAATAAAATAATATTTTATTTGGCTTTAATTTGGGGTCATTTTCATTTAGTTAATTAATATTTGGATGATTGCACTGTTTTGTTTTGTTTTGTTCTTAAACATGCTCTTATTTTTATTATTTTTTTTAATCTTCATAGCAATTTCTTGTCTAATCTTTGTTTTAATATTGTCTTTACATCACCGTTGACTACGTCTGGGCCTGTGTGCTCTGCCATGTTCAAACACATAAACGTACAAATGGCTGAAATGTTTTAATTATTAAGCCTCTTCTACGAAAGGTTTAGAAGATGAGTACATCTTTTACAGGAATTTTTTGTCTTTTTCCAGAGGCCGAAATGCAAGACATATGAACAGTAAGAAAAGCTCATGGCGTCCTATATTTAAAAAAGGACAAACAAACAAAATCCCACAGAACTTCCTGTTTTCTAAAACCAATGAACTGGAAATCCTGCAAATACTACAGATTAAAATGACACAAGTGAATGCTGTTTTTTTTTTTACATACATTTCCCAAACTTGTTGCAACACAGGGCTTTCTTGCTGTTGGTGAGCTGGATGACATCCACAACCTCTCCCTGTGTGACAGGCAGATCTTTTGCTCCTGGTTTCTTTATGATGCAGTTAGGATCCACCAACATGGTGTGCAGCACTCTGAGTGGTCCATCATACTGGGAAACAGTCACAGTGGTCACATTTTTTAAAAAAAAGGAAAAGGGCAATTCCCATTGCATGAATACGCCCCCCCCCCCAAAAAATCTGAATTGATTACTATGCAGATGACACTCTGCTTTATCCACTAAACTGATGTAAAGTATTTTAAAGGGTTTACCTTAAATTTTTTTTTCAAATCCTTCTCCATTTTGGGGTCTATGCTGAAAAATATAATATGGTATAACATTTAATGACAAATGAATTCATTAACAATTTTCTCATTGTTAATTTTTGTTTTTCTTTAACATCATCTGGCATCACCAGTGACTAGATCTGCACAAGTAAAAGTTCATTTTACAATGATAATTCACAAATACTTATTTTTTAATATCTCAGCCTTCTTCAAATTAATTGGGGGTTAACTGATACCTGATTTCAGGTGGCGGAGGTGGGAAATCTTCAGGTAGTGGTTGGACATCATCATAGTCATCTGAGAACCCAACAAAAAGGACCATAAAACAGATGCTAAAAGGAATAAATAATCATAAATAACAAACAATACATAATAAGAAATAATAATAAATATTATTTGATGAAAGACACTGTTTCAAACATTTGTCATTAAAACTAAAAATTAAAAAAGTACACAGCTATCATTTGGATACTGCAAGATTGCCAAGTAGCTTGACTCATAGAAATGTTCTGGAAAAGACAAATTAGGCACCAAATATATCCTTATACATTTTTTCCAGTAGAGAAAAATACAAGAGAAAAATACTTTTGCATATTTATATCATCTTAACTTGGTATAGATTGTCATTTGCACTTCATTGTGGTCTGCAGTCACTTACCCTCATCTTGAATCAGGCTGCAAGTTAGAGGAAACATACAAACAAGGGTTTAGTTGGAAGAGACGTGAGTAAAACTGAAAATGAAATTCAACTGAACAGATGTGAAGCTGCAGCAGAATTAGCAATCTTTTATCCTGCACCTGTCTCTGTTGTTGGACTCCATATTAAAGATCTGTGGTGGGTCGGGTGGTGGTGGAGGTAACGCTTGTGAATTTGATTTTTTGTACCCGTGTTTGATCTTCACTGCTTCGTAGTCAATGTCCAGACATGAGTTGTTGATGTATCCATCTGCAGAGAAGTGCAACATCAAAATTAAGCACTGTGACTTGATTGTGACATTTCATGATTTTGCAATACGTATTAGCCACACATAATCATCTAATACCCAGAATCTGATTTGTGTATTAGATGGTTATTACTTATTTTATTACTTAATAAAACTACATTTATGTTAAATAGCCACAGCACAGAATCTTAGAAGAAAGATGAACTAAGTGACTTTGAATATGGCATGGTTGTCGGCAACAGGATTTTCCCAGACAGTGGTCCAAAAAAGAGAAAATATCCAGTGAATGGCAGACCTCTGAGTGAGAATGCCTTATCGAGGTCAGATTGGAATAGTCAGACTGCTTTGAGCTGATAGAAACACAACACTCACTGAAATAACCACTTATTACAATCAGAGTATGCAGAAGAGCATCTTTGAACACAACGTGTTAAACCTTGAAGCACATGGGGTACAGTAGCAGAAGACCACACTGGTTGGCACTCCCGTCAGCTAAGAACAGGAAACTGTGGCCACAATTCACATGAGCTCACCAAAACTGAGCAATAGAAGATTGGATAAAAGTCTGGTCTGATGATGAGTCCTGATCTCTGCTGCCACGTTCGGATGGTAGAATCAGAATTTGGGATAAACACCATGAAAGCATGGATCGATTGTATCAATGGCTGAGGCTGCTCTTTGTGGTGGGGGCATAGTTTGGGATCTTGAGTACCAACTGAGTATTCTTTGGTGCTTTCAGCAGGAACAAGTCACAAAGCTCAAATCATCTCCAAATATGACAATTAGTTCATTGTATTCAGACGGACTCCACAGTCACTAGATGTCAATCCAGTAGAGCACCTTTGTGATGTGACTGAATGGGAGACATTACGGATGCACAGTTATAAATCTGGATCAGCTGCACCAAAATCTCCAAGGAGTCATGTTGAATTTATGCCGAATTTCACAAAGAATTAAAGATATTCTAAAATCACAGGTGCATCCAAAGGGGTAGCTAACAAAGTGAGCAATGAATGTATATTTATATCCAGAGTATGCATTTCTAACTTTAACGCAGGAAGCAGTTGTTTCTCAGTTCCATATGAGAGTTCAGCTATTGTTAAATAAATCCATGCAGAGGGAGCAACAGCATCACTTTCATGCTACATAATCACACTTACACAACAATGTGCTAAAGTTCTGTCACACTAACTGCATTTTGTCTACATTGTAACTGCGTGCTAGACAGAGGAGTCAATGAGACGTCTCAACAAGATGTTGTGGTCTCAAATGCTCAGATGCAGATACTTTATATTTTTGAGGACATAGTAAAATAAATAAATAAAGTGAAAAGTTGTTGCCAGAGCCCTTTGAGAAAGAAAGGAACAGAAAAAATATCTTACAGAAGGAAATAATTAACGACTTTAGGGGAAAAAAGTGTGAAAGCTGCATTATTCGAGTTTTCATTTGGCAGTTACTGGCATTACTTTGCTTTTTTTGATGAACAAATGGAAAAAAAATATTGAATCAGTGGGAAGAAACTCAGAATGTTGAAATCTGACATGAAAGGGGGACCTTGTGCTAAAATACGATGCCAAGAGGTCCTCACCAAGCGACTCATTTACCCAGTCACACACACCTTGATACAATTAGACTAATCATTGTCTAATTCTCACACACACACTCTGGTGAATGCATTAGAGTACAGTATCTTGCACCAGGGTACTTTGATATGCAGACTGGAGGAGCCGGGGATCAAACCATCAAGCCTTCCTATTGGTAGACGCCCTGCTTCATCTCCTGAACCACAGCTACGATAATATCACCACCGACGACGATAACCAGTGTTTCAGATGGAAAACTTTGATGCAGAAGTCTCTACTTTGTTTGTTTTCTTTTTTCTTTTGATATTTTGGTACAAGTGAATTTATTCAAAGGCTTTCTCTTTGTGATTGACTGAAATGTAAACTTACAGTTTCCATTCATAGAGCGTGCCAACCATCTGCCTCCCGGGTTACCCGTCACACGGAGGATCTCCACGCTCTCCCCCTGGTGCACGCTCAGGTCCAATTTCCCTTCCCCATTCCAGTCGTACCGGACTTTTGCGGTATGAATAACCTCTATCTCTCCTTGTAACTGCATGGGGACAGAGATAATGTTTACACCAAAGGGATGAGGCGGTGCAGCATAACCTAACCATTAACCATTCAGGCTAACCTAAAAGTCAGCTTTTCTCTCTCCGTGTCTTTACCTGAAATTTCTTCTTGAGCTCATTCATTTTTTTCTGAATCTCTTTCATGTCCTTCTCCTGTTGCTTCTTTACTTCTTTCATGCTTGCTTTCTCCTGCTCTCTATAAGAGAAGAATCAAATAAACAAACAAAGACCCGCCACCTTTTAATAGAATTGCCCCTTCACAGATTTTGATTTAGATGCCTTTATTGTTCGTTTTCTTGGCAGATAAATGTTTCACATATAAGCATTTTATGCAAAAAGTTTTTCAAGTTTTTCAGTCTTCCCACATTTCGACAGACTTTGCATGAATTCTGTCACAATGTTTTGCTTTAACAGGAAATTCTGTATGTTGAATCACAGGAAATGAGTGTGACTTACTCTTTATAGTAAATGACAAATAAAGATATATATATCATACCAAGGTACCATTTGTTGCACTGTAACTTAAATACTGCACCACACATCACTTAGGAGGTACAAAAATAACAGAAGCAGCAACAGAAACAACAGAAACTGTATTCTGCCTTCTGTTCATGCAGCTGCAGTCACACTCCTATTAAATACAGACTCAGTGGTTTAATGGGGAAGGCAGAACATTCATACTTACTCATCAATCATCTCATACACCTCGTCGTCATCATCCTGCAAGAGAAAAGCTTTTATTTGTACCCGTAAAGAGCAAAGACAAGTCATCGTGTAGTACGGGATTATTAGATAAAAGCGTCATGCCACACTTCACTTCTGATAAAGTAACGCCTTTTTGTAGATTTTCAAAGCTTAAATCAAAAATTTATGAGAGAGCTGTTTATTTTTTGTGCCTTATTATTTTCTAACAGCGTAATGCGGGTTTTAAACCTGGTCTATTAACAGATTTAGGGAAATGTGCACTATGTTCTTGCAAAGCGAGACTTCGACGCTGTAAATTTTTAGTTTTTGCTTTTCTTTACTCACCCCATCGACACACTGTGAACTGTGATTGCTGCTGTTCTCTGTAAAGTAACGCAAAATATAGATTATAAACCGATATGTGTTAACAGGGCATGCCCTCTAATAGAAAACACAATGTTAAAAATACCAAGCAGCAACTATAGCTCAGACAGTGTAGCGTGTCAGAGAAGCTTCAAGAACAAAACGAGTCTTCACCATTTTTGTCAATGTCGATATCGTCATAGGGATCCTGTTCATCTTCATCCAAGTCCCTGAAATCGACAAACAGACAAGTTTGTCTGATCACTGGTCAGCAAGTGTTTCATTACATCTGTATTCACTCGGTAGGCAAAAGCTTAATTTGACTAATAAAACCATCATCTGGTCAAGAAGGTTCTTCTTTAAAAGTATACTTAGGTGTGTTTAAAATGCGTTTTAGGAAACAGCATTGCCGTGCAACAAGTGAATCCTCGTACATATTTTCTAATCTCTGGTCACGACTGCAGCAGCGGAAAACCCTCTGCTTCGTAATTCTTCAGCATCACTCGCCCGCACTAGATGTAAATGAAGTCATTTGAAAGCTGGAACTAAGGTGTCCCATTATACTTGGTTTAAAACACTAAGAGTTTCACACTGTTTCCTTTGCATCAGTGCAGCAGCACTGGGCCTCTTACATAAGAGGTTCAAAACCTGACATAACAGGGCTTCACACCATCATCGTGTTAGCCCAAATACTCACGCAGAGGCAATCTGCCGCTGCAGTCTGTTGGGTTTGTCAGAGCGTTGTGGAGGTTTTGGAGGACTGACCACTGCCTGTAAAGACATCCTTCTGCTTCCTGGGCCTACAAAGAGTAGCAGAGAGAAAGTCTTTGCACGATGATGTTACGACAAAATGAAATGGATGAAACAAGGGAAATCCCACAAAGAACAATCACACAAACAGCAGAAATTACTGCTTTACGCACGTGGTGTTTGGTGCTCTGTTTGAGTTTTCTGCTTTTTCCTTTAAAGTGGTTGAACGAATCAAGTTTTTAAGCACATTTTTTGACACTGACAAAGCACACCGAGGACTGTCAATGTTAGAATCTGTCTCATTGCAAGATTTAAGAACAGATTCTTTTTAAAAGGCTCTCCTCCTCTCCGTGTATTTGATCTGCTGTCAGTAATATTCCGACTTTCAAATTTTCCAATAAATCAGACTTAACGCTTGATCGAGGTTTTAAGTTCGGAGATGAACCTCACCGCAGATTGCAGTTGTCACTTTTAGATTTGATTTGGACAATTCTGACATTTTGAGCCGTCGTAGAGGGAAAATTAAAGACACGGTAATGTTTCTGTCCATCTCCGTGTCAGGACATGACGGCGTGACAGTTAGGCAGCATGAAGAACATCAGGTCCATGTAGACTGAGCGGCTAAAAGGAAGTTAGTCATCATTAATTTTATTATTTATATTCTGTGAGTTCAGTCAGGAGATGAACTATACACCACCCACAGTCAAGGTACAGCAGACACAAACAAGTCAAGATGGTCTTCACTTAATGTGTTAACTTAATGTGGTGGCGTACCTTATTAAGGGACTCGAACACCTGAGCCAGACAGACTTACCCTCACTCATCCTTGGGGCAGGAAGAGCAGGAGGAGGCCCTCTCTTGTTCCTCCGAAACGGCTCCAAGTTGACAGTCGGAGGTCTTTTAGGTTTCACAGGCATCAGTCCTTCAGGGGGCAGAGGCCTCCTCAGTGGGGTTACTTCCCCCGCGCTCCTCTGTCGAGGCTGCTGTCTGAGTGGAAGAGGGGTAGAGGTGGGAGGTGGAACAGGAGCTGGGCTTCCAGCTCCTAGCCGGGGTACCTGTGGTACCTGGGGGGCAGGGGACCTCTGATGCCTCAGCATCATGTTCTGTAGCATCTCCCCCGTCTGCTTGACTTTGGTAGCATCTGTTGGCTGAATGGGGGCTCTGAGTCCAGCATAGGCAGGCGGTCGAGGGAACGAACCAGGTCTGGGAGGGATCGAAGCCGCCATCGGCTCAATTCCCGGGATCCTCACCAGGCCTGGGCCAGCCAGATGAGAAGGAATCGTGGGTGAGAGTCTCTGTGTCAGCTCGCTCTCTGCCACCGGCAGAATGGCTCTCCCAAACCCAGGTCGAGGAGATTTTGGCGAGCCGCTGTCCCGGCTGCTGGTATCCGAGGTGCTGGATTTGCTGTTGAACTTGGCTCTCAGAGCCTTGACATCAACGCTGTCCCCCTGAAAACAACACGAGCGCAGAATCTCAACTGCAGCAGCTCTGCTTGTAAAGCAGGAAGTTAGCAGAGCAGCACAGAGCAAGGCATGCCCCCCACGCACACAAACACACACACATCAAACCCCTACGCTATCTTTACAAAGTGAGAATGCAGCGTGCAACAACACTGTTTCCTGGTTTGTTTTGATGTTCACAGAACTGATAGCTCTCTTTGCAGCACTTGAAACTTCTCGGTGAACTCTGAACACCAAAGAACCAAATGATGTGAGAAGTAATTATTATTAGATGTTAGTCAAGAATAATAATTTAAAAAATTAGATTAGCACAAATGTATTTTTTAATAGCATGTGAGCTAAAGTTTTTTTTGCCAAGATTTTCGATGAAAGTAAACACAGGGTTAAAACAAAAATCTTGTCATTCCTGAGAAATACGCTAAATGAAAGCATCTTCTAATGAAACGTAATGTTATGCACTGAGGGTTCAACCCTGGGACCAGCTGTGTTTTACTTCTTTCACTTGGGTCATCTTAACAGGCTCATTAATTCGTACTTCAGCTATGTTGAAGATAAACAGTAGTGCCTCAGTGCTTCACTACTATTAGTAATCCTCAGTTTTACCATCTCAGCTGAACTTGTTGTGTTTGGCCGTGTTTAGCTTCTCCGGCGACCTCAAATCACCTCCTAGAAATCTTTGATAAGCATTTAAATTTTGAACTTCTTCTCCGAGCTCACCCAGTCTTGCTTGTTTCATCTAAGAAACACAAATCAAACCTCTGCTGTCATTCAATAAGTTGGAACTTTTATTTTCTCCCATCTCGATTATTTGAACTCACTGTTCATGCGTATTTCTAAGTCCTCCAGTTGTTTCAGACGCAACAGCTAAACGCCACATCACCCATATTCTTGCTTCCCTGCATGAACTAGAGGTCGTTTTACAATGTTGTTCATTACGTATAAACCCTGCTGAGACCTTGTTCTAGCAGTTCTGTCTGTTTTTCTGATCAGGACTTTTTGTTATTTGAAACCCAGTTTTTTATGGTATCAAAGCCAAAACTTTGGAATAGCCGTCCTCTGAGAATCAGGTCGACTGAATCTGTGATGTTTTAAACGACTGCTTAAAGCTTTCATTGGTAAGATTTTCTGTAATCTTTCGAACATTAAACCTCTGGCTTTAGTTGATACCAAATGCTTTTGCGGATGACTGAAAATAGGATAGGACTGGTTCACATCAAAACTGTGAACCAAAATGCAACTGTGCATTTTAAAACGCCCCATGGAAATAAAGTTGTTTAAAGTTATCGATGCCAAAAACAAGTCTGATACCAGTGCATGGTTTTGTCCATATTTGTAATCTGTTTGTTTCCCTGCAGTGATGCAAAATAATCCATTATTACAATCATGGCGCCATAATCAGAGCAGACTCGTTTGGATCAACACATCCTCAAACACATCACTGGTTAAAGTCATTTTAATGGTGATGTATTGAGACCTAACCTGCACATCTTGCAGCTATTTTAAGGAAGTAAGTACAAATTAATTTATGAATTTTAAGATAAATATTACAAAGTGCTTCAAAACAACAGTTTTTAGTGGGAGTTCAATGGGAGCGAGTCTACCATTACTCCAAAAGCTTAAGTTCTCAGCCTCATTTGCTGCACATCCAGCGGGCCACATGACCTCACATAACCTGCTGGGGATGTGTTGGTGTAAACGTTTATTGATGTATGCTGGTGCATGTCCATTTTTAAAACGAAGAGTTGGAAATCATATATTACTTTGTTGCATCACTTCATTCAGTTCAGAGTATTCCACACATTCTCTATAAAGCTGGAAGTAGACTATTTATAAAGGTGGATGACCTCACTGCTTCCTAAGAGTAAAGCCAAGACATACTGAAACATATCAAGACACTGCTGACTGCAGTGAGGGCTTCCACCGAGTAAGAACCCCCCCCCCGTAAACTTCAGAATATTTTTCTCCAAAGTTGTTTTTTAATCATTTTTAGTAGATCTTGTCACACTGATGTACTATCAAGCATTAATCAGACATTTAGTGCTACAAACACGGGATGTGATGTCACGCGTGACACCTGCACTGAATAAGGCAGACACGAAGGGAGCTGCTTACTTCTTCTTGGAAACTGTACCTCAAGATCTGCAGAACAGACAACTTTGAATGTCTGCTAAACTAATCGTTAAACTAATGTTGTTAATCGCTATGACAACAAAAATAAAAACAAAAAGAAAAAGTAAATTGCTCATAACCTGATCACTGCAACGTCACTCACTGATTAATGCCCCATCTTAAAGCCGTAAGCTGAGGCTTTCATTTCGTCTTTGTATTTTGAAAGTCAGCATGACGAGTGAGGAAGGGACCGGACTGAGATACAGGAGGATGGCGCTCTCCGTGATGTTTGGGACAAAGGCACATTTTATTGCATTGTATTGTACTGTTTTGCTTTTGTACACCACTGCAGTGGATTATAAATCAAACAACAAAGATGTCACTGAACTGATGACTGAACACAAATCTAGCATGAGCTGTTTGAGAATGACAGTCACTTTTATGCACAGCCTTTCCATTTTGGTGGGATAAACTAACATAAATTTAAATATAGAAAAAAATAGACTCCTTTGAACACTTGCATGAAAAAAACAGCTCACCAAATGCTGTTTTCTCCCTTGAGTTGCTCTACTAGTCCTTTACAGCACCTGCCTCAGCTGCTGCTTGTTCGAGGGTCTCTCTGCTTTCAGTTTTGTATTCAATAATAGAAAAGCATGCACTATTGGGTTGAGATCATGTGACTTACTCGGCCATTGAAGAATATCCTTTAATTTGCCTCAAGAAACTCTTGCTGGTTGGTTTGGGTCATTATGTGTTTTCACTGTGAGGTGCTTTCTGACTGGTTTTGCAGCATTTGGCTGAACCTGAGCAGAGAGTATGGTCCTGTTTGACACATAAAGCTTTGGATCATGATCTGTTTCTCCCTTTCTTCATACTTTTCTCTTCTCATCATTCTGGTACAAGTTCATCTTGGTTACAACTGTCCAAAGAGTTATTTATTTATTTACTCATTTTTTTTGCAGAACTGTTTAGGGTGGAGCAGCTTTTTTAAATGCTTTGCACCGTTATGCCACACAAGCCACTGAAAAGCCATTGAAACACACGGCGTGTGTGTTCATGTTAACCTTGCACAAGCTAGTTTTTATTGATACCTCTGTAAAGCACTTTGGGATACTACATAAATACGTTTTACTCCCTTAAATGTCTCTTTCTATATGAACAGAACAGTCCCACCAAGGCAGGCTGTCCTCAACACGTGACATGTTGTTGCTCACCTTTTGTGTAAGATGTTCAAGAGCCAAGTAGAGGTGCAAAAAGGCTTAAGCCAAGGGACAGAGGAGGAAAGTATTGACACGTTTTTCCAATGGGTTGCCAGACCAAACCAGAGCTCACAAAAACAATCACAGACTTGCAGGAAAGCACCTTGATGACAGAGAGGTTTGCACCTGTGATCCTGGTGCACGAGTTTCTAGAAGTTACTAGCATTCGCTTCATCTGTGCACGACAGAGTGTTTTGCTTTTCTTTGCTGGTGACTGAGCACGGATCTCCCAACACTTATTCAGCTTTTCAGAGGTCATTTCCCGTCTGATCGCTCTGTGAACCACAACACACTGCTGCTAGCTGGTTGCTATCATACCGGCAGTTTTAACTAGCCATCCACTGCATTTGAATATTTCCAAAGGGCTGAAAATCTGAACTGTCCAATTAACTGCAAATTAATATGCATATTAATTATTTAATTAATATTTCTAAGTAAACAAATAAGAAAATTAAAATAAATATATTATTTTTTCCCCTATAACCTCAAGATGCAAGCATTTTTATGTTTAGTCATGTTATTCTTAAAAATGTTTTGTATGGATGAAACAACAGATAATAATTAGCATCTCTGTGAAGCTTGTATTTAAAATGTTTTTTTAGACATTGGGTTGTTTTTTTTTTTTTTTAATGAATCCTTATGAAGTAAATCAAGAATAAGGTTAAGTAGTGCTGGGTGGTAGAAGTGGAAATAGAGAGAGAAACGTTTTAGAGATTATTATTATTATTATTATCATCCTTTATTTATCCAGGTGAAAAGTCACATTGAGATTTAAATCTCATTCCCAAGAGACCCGGGCTTTCAAAATGCTCACAGCATCAAAAGAACCGTGAGGGAGATACAATCGAAAGGGAAGCTGTGAAACATGACGAATGAATATCTCAGCTGTTGACAAAATAAAAACAATAAACGAATCACACCATCGCTCAGAGTCATTCGTTCAGGCTGTGAGCTGTGCAAAGTCAAAAAGTAGCTGAAATGCAGGAAGTGCTCGCAACCACACACCTCCATACCTCAGCCAGCATCCTGCACCCGGTTACCATAGAAACGCATGCTGCTGTCACTCCTGCACCAATAAGCTGCAAGCTCCGTTCGCAGTTCGGGGCGGCGGCATCGCCTTTGTTACAGGGAACAAAGGAAGCAGACAAAAAACTTTCCCTCCAAACCACAAAAAAACAAAAAAAAACAAAAAAAAAAACAAAAAACACTCACATGCTCGCACACTTTCAGCCAGCGCGCGCATGCTGCAGAGCAAACACCGAGACTCA
>VUQG01045515.1:22965-42198 GCA_015106755.1 Etia nguti
TACATGGCGACATATCAGTCTACATGTAATATAAATTATTTATACATTATGGCCGCCCCTCCCTGAGCCTGGTTCTGCCGGAGGTTTCTTCCTGTTAAAAGGGAGTTTTTCTTTCCCACTGTCGCCAAAGTGCTTGCTCATAGGGGGTCACATGATTGTTGGGTTTTTCTCTGTATGTATTATTGTGGGGTCTACCTTACAATATAAAGCACCTTGAGGCGACTGTTGTTGTGAATTGGCGCTGTATAAATAAAATTGAATTGAATTGAATTTCATTTCATTTTTTTAATATGTCAGAAGGTGACTGGTCCATGCTGTATCCCACCTCTCACCCTATGACAGCTGGGATAGGCTCCAGCCCCCCAGCAACCCTGATAAGCTAATGAGAATGGATGGTTGGAAGGTTAAATGAAGTTAAATAATGCTGATAAATCATTTCAGTATTGTATTGCATTGTGGAGGCTCAGTATTTATTTATGTGCTTAAACAACTATACCAGTTATATGTGCCCTCTGGAGGAGTTATGGTAAACACTTCTGCTTATAAATGATTTATTAAATAATTCATTTTTATATAATAATCTATTAAATGTTTATATGCTATGTGGCTAACCATTAGCAGTATTTAATAACACCACCCGTTTCTGCTTCAGTACTGTGTTTCATTACCAGGTTAGCCGTCTTGATGTAGAAGAGGATGTAGTTGTCTTGATGCTGGTAGATGTAAGCCAGAGCTCTGGGGTCAGACTCATCTTTGGTCAAAGAGCTGATCCTGCTCCTCTCATGGTCGTGAAGAACAGCCTGAAATGAGGATTCATCTTTTATTTATTATACAAGATACTCTAACCACCAAAATAAGAACAGCTTTATGATACTGATCCCCAGCACTTGTATAAATTTCATCTCCACCTCTTAGGATTTTCCAGTTTTGGAAAAAAAAAAACTGCAGTGTAATAAAATACTTTTATTATGCAATCCAAGCATGAACTGTCCACTGAAGAATCACAGTCATTTTAAGACTAACTATCAACCTGAAGGGGGTGCTACAATTTGAGGACAACACAACACATGTTGGGACATCCCTTACTTGACTCACCCCGGTCCTTTCATCCAGAATTTTCAAGCCACTGGAGGAAATTTTCAACCAAATTCTCTTCTTGTGGATTCCCTGTTTCCTTCCTGCGACCTCAAAGCCCTTCAGCACACACACATGCACACAACAGCACAGCACAGGTGAGCTGAATAAGAAGTAAACATGAAATTACAGACATATATTCCAATGAGATAAGTCAGAGCACACATAAAAAGTGAGACAAATCTCAAATTAAGGAGTAATCTGAACTCATTAACCCAAAGAGCAGTTCTGACGTATTTCACAGTTGTTGTGTCTACGATTGATGTAACACCACCAGTAAGCATGCCGGGACAACCGGAGGGACCACTGTATCTGCAGCCAGGAGAGGTCCGCTGAAATGACCTCTTACAAACCAAGATGTACAGATTATTGCTGCTAACAAAAAAGCAAGTGCTGTCTTTCATGGTTTACTTTGTGAAATTGTTTTAATTCATGAGTTACAGCCACAAAAACATTGGCAGTGGATTTGTTTCAGTCCCAATCGATCTGGGTAGGTTAGACCCTAGGCCAAGATCTTAAGCTCTGTGTTTTCTAAGCACGTTTTCCTACTGGAAGCTGTCTTTGTTATTGCTGAGTGTGTGGTTTGGGTGGTTTTCCAAGCAGCCAGATGTTCTCGCAGTTTTTTAAAACTGGTCTTGACAAACATCAGGCATGGCTTGAGACTTTTGCACAGTACTGTACACAGCTTACGGTATTCATATGCAAAGCTGCTCTTCTGCAGTTGCCCTCAAGCACTGACCCAGAAACCCTGAATTGGCCTTGACAGCAGCCAGATCTGTGTCGAACACATCCTGAGCTACTCCACAGTTACCTGCATGAAGTTCGCTCTTTCATTCTATTTGTTGAGTGATTTGTGGTTTGGCCGCTGCTGTGATGTCCTTCCTGTGACTGCGATCGGTGAGTCACACCACTGCTGTAGTGTGTTTCTTCTAACTGCGTTGTGATGTAGTGTGTATGGTATAAACATTTATATTCAAAGCAGTGTGTGTGTGATCGCTAAAGTGTTTCACAGTTTAAATTAAAGCCAGTGTGCAGTTTAAAGTTATTCACACTACATTAGATGCATGCTGACACTGACGGTCTTGACAGGTCGCACAACTGTGATTACAATTTTGAGTGACGGTGACCTCGCTCTGTCCATTCCCCATGGACCGTGTCTGTTAATCATTTGTTATTTTTTTTCCCCCTTTTTTTGACTTGTGAGCTGTGGCGCGCTCCTCCAAACAAACTCTCACTGCATCATGCAAAATCCTTTGAGATTAGAAGAACACGTCAGGAGTCAACAGGATGCCAGAGGCATTACAAGCCACTTTTCCACAGCATGAATGTTCCCACAACTCATTTTCTTTCTGAAAAAAACTGTTCATTCATCAAATATAGGGTTGAAACTGTGTTAAGGAAGAGTTTCTTGTTTAAAAATATTTAATAATAATGCTTTGTCAAATTTAAATGCCATCAGAAAGGTCTACAAAGGTCCAAAAACTACACGTAGAGTCTGTTTCTAACAGTTTTCAGTCTGCAGTCTGTGAGTATTTAAAACCTTATAGTTAGCAAATAAACTCGAACACACTGAATAACTCACTGACGCATGCTCTTCCACTGAAACAAACAGCAATCAGGAGCTTTCCTACGTATGACTCATATCATAGACTGTATATAAAAAATGGGCATGAAACAATACATGCGTTAACTTACATCATGGAGACTTCCTCCAGAAATGATCATAGATTTAACACTCTGCATGAAGCTGGATTTAAGAAATAAGTGGCTAAAGTTAGTTTTTAGAGCCTTGCAGTGCCATCACATGCCAGTACAGATGTGTTGCTGCTAATAGGCTTACATTTAGCTAACTAATGACACAACTGATATCTCAGTGGAAAACAAGGAAACTGAAACTAAAAAGCAGTCTAAGGGAGTCCCTTCTGTACTGCCCCTGGCTGCACAGATGAGTTTCATGTTAAAAAACAAACAAAAAAAAGGATATACTGTCCACTTCTGTCTCTGAAGAACTGAGTGGCTCTTCTTTGTTGAGCCTGTTTGAGTCTCCGGTGGTTCATACGGGCTGACGAGCTGACATCTGACACCGAGCTTTCCTCATCTGACACCGAGCTTTCCTCATCGGGTCAGGTGGACAGACTCTCCACAACATGTGATCAGCGCGATTTTATGCAATAGTGAGGTGTAATTTAACCGCCAGTTATATCAGGGTTAATGTCTTTTCTTTCCCGATGACAGTTTTTTAGAGTAGGGCTCCATGGTGTAAAGTAACCTTGATACATGTGATGTTTCATGTCCACTTTAAAAAAGCGAGACAGATCTTTATAATGACCAGCAGAGCTCAAGTCAAAAATTGAGTCAGTAAACCAAACGGTGCAGTGGCTTTGGCCTTCTTTTATATACAGTCTATGGTTAAAAAACTAAAACAGAAGAAAGTAAGTTCTAACTGTCAACACTACTGGATCCCAATACTTAAGATTGGGATCTTTAAACATAGCACATGATTTTCTTTTCTGTTGCTTGTCACCTAACTTACTTTAAAGGTTTATTATTTTCTTTTTAGATGGAAGGGTCATCACAAGACAACAAGGACTTTCATATTCTTCATTTTTATCTTGGAACCAAAAATGTCTGTGATAACTTTCATGGCAAATCATCCATTAGATATTGAGACATCTGAGTGCTGGCCGAAATGGACAGAAGGACAGAAAAAATGTATCCTCCCAGATCTTGACGTGGCTTTTAAATACTTTTGCTGTGATGCTTAAAAAGAAATATTGGTCTGTGAAAAACAAGTCCCCCCAAATGATAACATCCACTGAGTTTAATCTCAGCAGTCATGAAATATTAAGCGTCTGGTGTTTATCTTTGATTTTTGCTCTGATAAAGTGCATAGAATGAAGACTGATCTTACAGGAAATCAACCAGTTTAATCAAGAGCAGACAGAAGTCAATTGACTTTGGCTGTGGACTACCTTTAGTTTCATCATGGAGTCTCTGCACATCTTTTCTCCCAGGGCGTCAGGTACTGGGTCCATGCCAATCAGCTTGGCTTTGTAGCGAACTCCTTCCCCGTGGAAACGAGACATAGTTACCATGGATACCATGGTAGCGCCTGGGAACCACGAAGAGAGGACATAAAGGGTCAGATTATGAGGATGAATTTGTGTGAGAGCACGGAAATTCTTACATGTGTATATTTTGGTTAATTAACGGATTTAGGATAATGTTTGTGTGTCACAGTTTCATTAAACCCTATGTGTATTTGTGTATTTGATGTCTGCACGCTTTAAAATCATGTGTTTACAAAGATTGCAGTATTTGTGGCTAATATGAGTAAATATTTGTGTGTATGTGTCTAAATGCCTGATCTGCACAAGCATGAGTGTGTTTACACAGGGCGTTTTTTGTCTGTAAGCAAATTGCAGAGCAAGCATCTAACTGATGCCGAGTCAGTGTTTCAATCCATTTCCTGACATGAAAACAGGCAATTTAGCAATAACGCAAATGTGTGACTGTAGCAAAGGTCAACTCTTAAACGGCTTCATTTGCGTCACGTAACAGTTTTACGGGATTTTAGTCACCGTTTAGTTTGAAGGTGAGCACAAACAGACCAACACAAAGCTACAGACTGGCAACAAATTAAAGGGAAATCAACACAAT
Source organism: Etia nguti (assembly GCA_015106755.1). Lineage (NCBI taxonomy): Eukaryota > Metazoa > Chordata > Actinopteri > Cichliformes > Cichlidae > Etia > Etia nguti. Next base: position 27,760 of record VUQG01045515.1, read on the forward strand.
GCAGCTCAATTCAATTTTATTTAAAGCTCCAAATCACAACAACAGTTGCCTCAAGGTGTTTTAGATGTTAAAGTAAACACCCGACAATAATACAGAGAAAACACAAACAAGCAGATGACCCTTCTATTAGCAAGCCCTTGGCGACAGTGGGAAGGACAAACTCCCTTTTAACCTCTGGCAGAACCAGGCTTAGGGAGGCAGAACTATCTGATGGCTTGATTTGATGCTGGACTGCAGGATATTTTTCTCTAGAGATCAGTCCAAAAACCTGCCCAGTGTTTAGCTGGGCTGACATTTGGTGACCTTGAAGCCCATAGCACATGACTGACTCTAATCTTGTACCCATTGAGTCTCCATTCATGCCCTATGGGTGAAGTAAAGTAAGCAATAAAAGTAAGTAAAATCTTATTTCTATATGAACTTTTGAGACAAAGATTACAAAGTTGTCGTTGTCAGTGGACTGTTTCTTCTCAACCCCTGCACTGACATGCTCAGGCCTCTAGGAAAGGTGCGTTGGGTTTCTTTACATATCAAATCAATAAGGAGCTTTCACTTCACCAGCTTGTGTGCAGAAAAGTCTTCTATATTCGTTTTTTATTTGTATGCATTCGTTTGAAGAGACACATTCTAGCTATAAACAGTTATGCTGGATGACATTTAGAAGTTATAACTATACTGGCAAATCAAAGTTGAATTACCAATCTGTGTCACACTTCATGAACAGTTCTGATTTATAGTTTTCTTGTGAGAATTTGGCAGTTTTGGTCCTCCAAAGAAGTCGAAGCTCCCGCAACACTCGTGGTATAAACTTTGCTGCTTGACCAGCCCGTTTCAACTTGCGGCCTTAATCGGGGTGCTTGGTAACAATTTGCCAGCCTACACAGGCTATCGTACTGTGATTGGCACTCTGGGAAAATACCAGTGCTGAGCAGTCATGGCAGTGTTAAAAAACAAGAGAACTGGATAAGATCAGAAGTTATAAATATGTTTGCTTCTCTTGGCTCAGATAGCAGACATCTGTGGATGTTCTTTACTTTACAGCCCAGGAAATCCCATATTCACTTCAGGGTCCAACATCTTTTTTAGTCACACTTATGATATATTGCTCTTCTGCTCTTAGTCACTTCTGACTTAAGCAGTTTTGATAACGTAGACCTGAATCTTTTCCCAAGAGCTTTGAATCACGCTTCGAATGAGTGAAAGTTTTTTAATATTTTGCAACTTGGCAGATACTTTCATTTAAGACATAGTTTGCTCTGATTAAAGTCAGAATCACGGAGACGTTGCATTTCTCGAAAATCTTAACTGCAAATTTATTCAGAAATTGCTTTCGTTCCAGAGCAGATGTGACTCACATGGCTTTAAAACCTTTGTGATTTTCTGTGCCTTATTTGAAACTATAAAGCACTTTGTCTAGAATACATTAACTACAACAGGTGCAGAGCTGCTGTAGGTCAGTTGTAGCACAGTTGTGGTGACTGTGGAGCCCATTTAAGTACCGAGAACTCATTGTCATGTTCAAGAAACCAGTTTAAGATCATAAACCCATCAGTGTACCCTGTAGTCATAAAGGGATGGATAGACATGGTCAAAGATACTCAGTTGGTACTAAGGGGCCCGAAGTGTGCCCCCCCCACACCATCACATCAACGGTGCTGTTCAGCAGCCTGAACCGTTGATATGAGGCAGGGTTGCTTCATATCAACCCTGCCTCATGTTTTCATGTTGTTTATGCAAAATATTGACCCTATCATATGAATGTTGCAGCAGAAACTGACACCAACGTTTTTCCAGTCTTCTGCTGTCTGTTTTTGGTGAACCTGTGTGAACTGTAGCTCAGTTTCCTGTTCTTGGCTCCAAGGTTTGGTCTTCTGCTACTGTGAGTTCAGAGCTCTTCTGCATACACTAGCTTGATTGTAACAAGCAGTTATTAGGGTCTGTGTTGTTTCTTTCTTTATTTGAGTTTTTTCCAATGTTGTGATTATTTAGAAGCTTTGTTAGTTATTTTCATGCTCTTAGTTTTATTTAATGAGTTTCTTCTGTTTCCTTTAGTGTAAAGTTATTGTGTGTGTTTTTGTCTCTTGTGTCCTTGCATTTAGTTTCACGTCCTTTGTGTCATTATCCATATCAGTTCCAGCTGTCTCATTTCCCTGCTGTTTCTATTTCCTCAAATTAACCCTGTGTGTATTTATTGCGCTGTCTTCTTTTTGCTTTTTGCCACATTGTCTGTTGTCTTCTCCCATTTATTCCCAGTAAGTTGGATTACATTTTTTTTTCTTTCAAGGATTTTAATTTTGGATTGCAAACTAGCCGCCATTAAAGTGCTTTGTGTTTTATTCCCACTTGCCTTTGGAGTCTGCTTTTGGCTCCCTTTGCATCTGACCAGTCTTCTCTGACCTCTGTCATCAGCAAGACCCTTTTGCTCAGAGAACTGCTGTTCTATGGGTATTTTCTCCTTTTTATTTTTCAGACCCCAGAGATAGCCATATGGGAAAAATCCCAGTAGATAAGCAGTCTGAATTATTCAGACCCTCTGGCGCCAACAACTGTGCCACATTCAAAGTCACATAGGTCACCTTTCTGCTTGTTTCTGATGCTCAGTTTGAGTCTCAGCAGTTCATTTTGATCATGTCTACTTGCCAATGTGCACCGAGATGCTGCCATGTGACAGGCTGAATAGATATGTGTTAATGAACAGTTAAAGAGGTGTACCTTATAAAGTGGCTGTGGGTTTTATTGGAGAACTACAGTCTAAAGTGATCATATTCTCATAAAATCACCATTGCTCTTGATGGCGGTTAATGTGTCAAAGACCTCTATAAAAAGGATTATGTACTGTCGGTGATTAAAGTTTCTCTGACAGTCTGTCACTTTGCTGACCACACAGCTGCTTTCGCAAATGGAAACACCTAAACGGTTGAAATTTACACCACCACAGACATTTATCCGCTTCACATGAAAGCTTCTCGCAGCTGGAAATGTGCCACATGATTTACAGCCACCGTGTAAGCGCATAGGTTTCTCACACAGCTGGAACAGAACATAACAGAAGAACAAAACAAAGCGTTACCTGAAAAAGCTTTCATTTGGCATCAAATCTCAACAAACTCACTGTCCTAGAACTAACAGCCAAACATACTGTATTATTGTCAGCGCGGTTTATATTATGCATGGAAAGAGCAATTTAGACCCACAAACTTAAAGTAAATAGTGGCTCTTTGGCAGAACTGTTAGTCTGTTTTTAAAAGCTCATAACATTTTCATTTTACTTAAAGGTTTATTCCTGGTGTTTAGTTTTAAAATCCCATAAAGATCAGAATCTTGGCAGCTGAGCCCAAAATAGCCCAGCTGGAAATGAGCTCTGTGTGCCACAACATGCAATACCAGTGGAAAAATAAGCAAGCAGAAGGTATTTCACCTGGGCAGCTGATGTGAAAGCTGAAGATAACTTCTGAGAACTGAGTTAGTCTCTGAGGCCTTATCTATCTGCTTCAAATGTGCAGCAATTAGAAGAAACAGTTTGAAGAGCCTGGATGAAAACAGAGCCAGACCCAGAGCTAGTCAGAGGCGTTTAGCACACACTGCAACTATACAGCTATAAAATATAGAAGAATGACACTGCCTTTGCTCTCAGTCTAAGCACATGCATGCTTTGCATTATTAGCCTTTCCTGTAGCTTTGCGTCATTCTGGAGGGAGCACTCTTTACTGACATTATTAACTTTGAACCTTACGGTCAGCTGAGACCAAACACTTGTACCTGTTATACTTGTTGTGACAGCGGTTTGGCCCGGCGCAGGACAACTTCCAGGTGTTTGCTGTGTCTCCATCACGATGACGTCTGCTTAGAAAATCAAGGCAAGCAGGACAGAGGATCCCGTGAAAACAGTGAGCCCGTCACAACTGCTGGCTCCAAAACAGAATTTGAAAATCAAAGGTTTTTTGTAAAACAATCCCTCTAATATTTCTGCTAGTATTCTAGATTTTTCGAATCTAAAAACCAGAAGACTAAAACCTTTGATCCACCTCACCTGCTCAGAGTGTGTTTCTGCTCTCTCCCTGCTGCTTGGCTTGTCTGCAAAATCTCAGAGTCAAAGGTCAGGCTGCAGATTCACTGGTGATATATTAACATCCGCTGGGAGGCCCAATTACATGGGAATTCGTGCAGACTGAAGAAGCTGTAATAGGAAGGATAGACAGTACATGGTAATTTCCCTCTCAGGGGATGACTGTGAGGTCATGCTTTTCCCTCAAGGACAGATTTGGGTGGTATTTTCTTAAAATAACAGCTGAGGCTTTCTGAAAAATTGTGCAGGAAGGATGGCTGAGAGAAGCCAGAAAACAGCAAATGCTGAAAACAAAGGAAAGAGTCTGATAAAAGTTTACAAACATATCAGACAGAGATGTTTTCAGAAATAACTCGATGAAATATCAGTCGTGACGTTATGTAATCCCTCATCATACTACAAAAGGATTACTACATATATTACGACAAACACATAAGGATACTCAGCATTATGCAAAAACTACCAACATGAACTTCATGAAAGTGGGTCAAGGTCTGGAGCACTGGCTCCAACAAAAAGATGGACAGATTCAGTTATGGCAAAGGTCTGGACCCCTTTATTAAAATGCTTTAATTACAATGTTGGGCTTAGCAGATTAAAGCTTTGTGGTTTAAATGTAGCTCTAATCTGATACCTGGTATCTCAAACAAGAATATTCGTGCATTATTTAATTTTAAAGGGGGACTCTGAGCATTTTTATTAATTTGGGGGAACAGACTACTCACACATGTTCACAAGAGCAATACTAACATGCTGATATTTGTTGTGTTTTTCTATGTTTACCACATGCACAACATTAAGCTAGTGTTTGCTATTTAGGAGCATGCGGGTAGATTTGCGATGATCATTACAACCTTACTGAAGGAGGCATGACAATGTGTACTAGATTTCAACAAAATAGAAACAGTATTACTAGGATAAGGAGGGAGACAGGACTATTTATACACACTGGGGTGATTATGGGACGATCAACAGGAGGATAACAGGTGAAGGAAATAGTTCTCCAGACTCCTTGGAGGACATTCAAAGCTCTTTGCATGTTGGCTGCCTTTTGCTCAGTTTTCTGTAAAGATGATCCCACACTGCTTCTGTAATGTAGAGGTCCAGGTGGTGATGGCACTGCCTGGTGGATCAAAATCTGTCTTTTCTGTATTCATATCTCCAAGGATTTTGACAAGATTCCCAACAGCTCTGGCTGAAATGTAGCCCCAAACCAAACAGAGCCTCACCGTGTCATCATCCCTCAGTCCTCCTGAGCTGCCTGCTCCAGGCTTTGTTTACTCTCTGTCTCCCTCTCCTCTCTCTGTGCTTGTGTGTCTGTCTGTGTTCATGGGTGGGACTCATCGCAGGTTCCCGCCTCTGGCTGAACACACCTGCAGCAATCAACCACCTGTTCCAGATGAGCTCATCAGGAGGCGACTACTTAAGGCAAAGCTGAGCTTTCTTCTTTGCTGGACTGTTCAGCTATGCTGTTAGTAAAGCCTCAGCTCTTTAGTCTGTTGTGTGCTCCTTGCCCTCCCTCCCCCCTCCCTGGATTGCTTGGAGAGACTGCCTGCGCTGAGTGAGGAGAGTTTGGATTATTGGATGCCCCTGATCCTTGGATCCCAGGAGCCCCTGTTTCCCCATCACAACTTGTAACATCACCTGGGTGTTTCACTGTAAATAAATGCACTAAATTTGACCTCTCCGAGTCCTGCCATTGAGTCCTCTTCGCCCACTGTTCTTGACTAATCGTGTTTTACAGATACCTGCTGTACTTACCTTTTCCATACATATTAAAAACCATTTTAATCATAAAATTTCAAATTTGGAGTCAGTGAACAGTCCAATTCTTGTGTAATTTGGCATACCTCAGCCTTTTCCCCCTGTAAAATGGTAAATGGCCTGTATTTGTATACTTATACTTTACTTAGTCCCTAAGGACCCCAAAGCGCTTTACACTACATTCAGTCATTCACACACTGGTGATTGCAAGCTACATTGTAGCCACAGCTGCCCTGGGGCTCACTGACAGAGGCGAGGCTGCCGGACACTGGCGCCACCGGGCCCTCTGACCACCACCAGTAGGCAACATGGGGTTAGTATCTTGCCCAAGCCTGGAGCAGCCTGGGATCGAACCACTGACCTTCTGGTTAGTGGCTGACCTCCTCTGCCACCTGTCCTCCTTTCTTAAGATGGGCTTCCCGTCCACTGACCCCATTTCTGATGAGGTGGTTGAGGTGAACTGTGCATCTCTAGATGCACATATTGAGATGCCAGATATATCCCTAATGTGTCAGGTCAAGATACAGTTTAAATTTGGTTGTTTGCTAAGTTCTCTATTACAAGTAGACATAGCACAGGTTTATCTCTTGAGCTAAGAGGTCTTTCTTTTTTCTTTTTTTTTTTTGAATGATTGATGATTTCAAAAATTCCTCTGAAAAAGGTCAAATAGGCAGAGTGAACATAAAATGTATGAAAAAGTGGCCAATGTCCCTCAGGAAGCCCGGAGAGCTGTTCCTAAAGACCGCTTGAAAAGTGAAGAGGAAGTTTGGCTTCCTGGAAGCAAAATATAACCCAGCGAGGGGTGACAGTACTATGTGACGTACACTGTGGCCCCTTAACTCATTCACTAAGCATTCAGTCTGAAATGTGATGACATCACAATGACATCGTCATCATGTTTATTTTGTCAGACTGAGGACTTCCCTTCAGTCACACTCATTACCCAAATGTTGTTAAAGCTGAGTACCGCTCCTGATGAGTAACCTGAACATCCTGTGCACTCCGTTAAAGCCCCTCTGACTGCCGACTCCCTCAGGAGCGAGTTTACAAGATGACACACTGACTTTCACACATGCTTCTGAAATTAAATTTATAAAGAGGAAAATAGTCTGAAAGATGTTGCGGGAATGTGAGTCAGCAGTTCTGGGTATTCTAGTTTTCATTTCATTTTAAAAAGAAACAGGTGCAAGGCGGGGATCATTCCTCAAAATGAAAACATTCCCCCAGTATTAAACATTAATTCGATTTTACTTCAATGCTTTAACGATTCTGTGTCATCCTGTCAGTTTCATGTTTAAAAATCAAAGTCACAATGCTTTTTCTTCCAGCGACAGCTCCGCCTCTTACAAGGGTTCAAAATGCAAGTGATGCACTTTCTTAAATAAATATTTATGAACTAGTGCACTTTTATTATTATATTTAGGTTAGCAAAGAGGTTTTTATCCAACTACAGACATTTTCTCAGGGAGCAAGACTAATTTGTTGAAACCCCCCCAAAACAGGATGAGTTTTATATCAGATTAGACATGTCTTTCCCAAGATCTCTTCTAAATGAGAGGGGTTTATTTAAAGCCGAAATCATAAACAAAGGCCAGAATATTCAGATCAGACTGGCAGATCTGGCATCGTGTTAGAGACTTTAGTAACCGGAGGATATTCAGTGCCAGATTTAATCGGATTTAGGCTTTCTGCAGAAATCACCAAAAGCAGGAAAAAGGTCACGTGGACTACTGTCATCAAAGCACCGAGGGGGTTTCAAGTTTCCTTTTAATAAGAACAAGTGTGGGATAACATATGCTGACATTTCCCAACATTTATACACACACGTACACACATGCCGGGCTGGGCTCTCCCAAATTCTCAACCCTGGGGTGGGACAGGGTTTTATTAATGTGTTGTTTTTTTTTGCCTGATTTGAAAGTTAATTTCCTATTTTGCTCTTTATAGTCACCTAAACAGAGGAACATGTTGTAAAGAAGAAGAGGTAAACCCTAAAAGTAGCAATATTGAAACATACTTAATCTAAAAAAAATAGTTTACTAAATGTATCATTAGTTTAGCTTCCAAAACTCACATAAAACAGCTAAAATAAAATACAGAGGACATGATTTCAGTGGCTGTGAAAGCTACCAAAATGCCAAGGTGTTGATCTCATGCCAGACCTGTGAGTCATTACAATAGAGATGAGTAATAATTTAGGCTAAGTGCTGCTAACTGCAGCTGATTCTCAGCCAAACTGAGACCACATGTGATTGTAACTTTATATATAGGGCAAAGTTTCTTGTAGTTGATAATCGCTGTGCTAAAAGTACATCAAAACTCGACAACATTCACAGGGGGTTAAGCAAGTCAGCTGGGACTTGAGTCTTCTTTATTCAGCGTGTCCTCTGAGGTGATGATCACATGTACAGTGCAAATGCAGGAACATCACATTCCGATTAATGAAGAGTGACGTCATAAGCCAGCAATGATGACACAAATACATCAGCAGCTTTGATATCTTGATCTGAATAAGTCTCCATCATATTACCCTGATCAGTTCAGTCAAGTGTTTCCCACATCCCACAAATCAGCTGTAGTTGTGCGTTTCATGCTTAAACTTTGAAGGATTGCATGTTCTTCTGTGTCTTGTGGAAACTGTATGACCCTTTGAGCAGATGAAACGGATTCAAAACCTCACCGGATAAACTAAAAAATGTCAAGTAATTAGATTAAAGCTTTTTTAGTGGATTCTCAGAGGTTTGGTGAAGTTTTAGCCCATACAAGCACAATAAGTATCACAACCTCAATTTTAAAAAGTACAGCTGGGATGCTGTGTAAAACTTAAAATAAAATCAAAATGGAATGATTAGAAAATCCATATTTTATTTGCAATAGAACTCAGAAAACAGATTGCATGTTTAAAGTGATGAAATGTACCATTTTAAGAATAGTATTAGCTCACTTTGAACTTGATGTCAGCAACATGTCTCAAAAACGTTGGGAAAGGACATGTGTATCATGTGTATCATTCTCTCTTCTTGTAGCAGCAGTCTGGGAACTAAGGACACCAGCTGCTGAGCTTCTAGGAGAGGAATGTTGTCTGATACAGAATTCCAGCTGTTCGACAGTCCTGGGTCTTTTTTCTTGTATTTTTCATGTCATGATCCACCAAAGGTTTCAACTGGTCGAAGGTCTGGACTGCAGGAAGTTCACTTCAGCATCTGGACTCTTCCAGTATGGAGCCATGCTTCTGTGATAGCTAAAGTATGCGGTTTAGCATTGTCTTGCTGAAATATGTCAGGTCTTCATTGAAAAAGACTTAATCTAGATGGGACTATATGTTGCTTTAAAACCTGATGTGTGTTTCCAGAAGTGTAATGGGTATTACTACACACCCATACCATCAGAGATGCAGGAATTTGAATCTCCTCGGATAACAACCTGGGCTGTCCCTTTCCTTTTATAGTCCAGAGGGCAGGGTGTTCATGTTTTCCACAAAGAATTTCAGATTTCAACTTGTCTGATCACAGAACACTTTGCTTGTTTGCTTCACTCCATTTGAAATGAACTTTGGTCCAGAGACTATAGTTGTGGAATATAGAGCTTTAACCTGTGATCTGTGTTCACAGAAAGGAACTTCTGGAAGTGTTTCTGGGGCCACGAATGACAGAATCATCCCTGTTTTTAATGCAGTGCTGCCAGAGGGCCTGAAGGTCACGGACATCCATTATTGCAAAGATTTCTCCAGATTCTCTGAATATTATCAGGTATTACTGTAGATGAGGAGATATTCAAAGTCTTTGCTATTTTAAATTTAGGAACATTATTCTGAAATTGCTCCACAATTTGCAGTTTTTTTGCAGATCGTTGGACCTCTGCCAGTCTTAATTTCAGAGAAACTCTGCCTCTCAAAGATGCTCTTTTATACCCAGTCATGTTACTGCCCTGTTGACAATTAACCTAATAAGTTACAAAAATGTTCCTCCAGCTGTTTCTTTTTAGCACTAATCACTGAACTAAACTAGATTTGCAGCCTTTTCTTGCTTCCATTCCAACTTTTCTGAGGTGTTTTACAGCCATGAATCTCAAAATTAGCTCGTATTTTTTATGAGAAGGTCCATCTTCTCATTTTAAACATTTGATATGTTTTCTGTGTTCTATCATGACCAAAATATGGGTTTATGAAATTTGTAAATCACCTATATTTATTTATTTTCATAACTATTTACATTGTAGATTCTCACTGAAGGCATCAAAACCATTAATGAACACATTTGGAATCATGTAGTAAACAAAAAAGTGTGAACATGTTTAATATTTTAGATTCTTCGTAATAGGCACCTTTTGCTCATCCTTTGTACACTCTTGGCATTCCCTCTCTGAGCTTCATGAGGTCGTCACCTGAAATGGTTTTTCAACAGTCTTGAAGGAGTTCCCAGAGATTCTGAGCACTTGTTGGCCCTTTTACCTTCACTCTGCAGTCCATCTCATCCCAAACCATCTTGATTGGGTTTAGGTCAGGTGACTGGGGAGGCCAGGCCATGGTGCAGCACTCCATCACTCTCCTTCTTGGTCAAATAGCCCTTACACAGCCTGGAGGTGTGTTTGGGGTCATTGTCCTGTTGAAAAATAAATGATGGTCCAACTAAACGCAAACCTAATGGGATGACATGTTGCTGGAGGATGCTGTGGTAGCCATGCTGGTTCAGTGTGCCTTCAGTTCTGAAGAAATCCCCAACAGTGTCACCAGCAAAGCACCCCCACACCATCACACCTCCTCCTCCATGCTTCACGGTGGGAACCATCCATGGTGGGGAACATCCGTTCACCTTTTCTGCGTCACACAAAGACACAGCGGGTGGAACCAAAGACCTCCAATTTGGACTCATCAGACCAAAGCACAGATTTCCACTGGTCTAATGTCCATTCCTTGTGTTTCTTGGCCCAAACAAATCTCCTCCGGTTGTTTCTTTTCCTTAGTCGTGGTTTCTTAGCAGGTATTTGACCATAAAGGCCTGATTCACACAGTCTCCTCTAAACAGTTGATGTAGAGATGTGTCTGCTACTGGAACTTTGTGTGGCATTTGTCTGGGCTCTAATCTGAGGTGCGATTTCTGAGGCTGGTGACGCGGATGAATTTATCCTCAGCAGCAGAGGTGACTCTTGGTCTTCCTTTCCTGGGGTGGTCCTCATGAGAGCCAGTTCCATTATTGATGGTTTTTGTAACTGGACTTGGGAACACATTCAAAGTTTGAGCAATTATCCAGACTGACTGACCTTCAGTTCTTAAAGTAATGATGGACTGTCGTTTCTCTTTACTTAGCTGGTTGGTTCTTGCCATAATATGAATTCTAACAGTTGTCAAATATGGCTGTCAGCTGTGTACCAACCTGACTTCTGCTTAACTTAAGATGTGCACAGAAATACGTCATAATACTGCAGGAGTGTTCCCATTCACACCACCGCAACCCTATTAAACTCAGTGTTATTTCCCCAACACTTAATCTTCTCAGTTGTTATCACTAAAGTCAGAATAATGAATTCCAGACACAGCACAGTGTTACTGTGTCAGGGAACTGAAAAACAGCTGTTTCTTCTCCAGACCGATTTGCAAAAATCTAATGAGTTGGGTCTGTATTTTAATAATGGAGCCTTTGATAAAATAACAAAATCAAAATAATGCCATGAGATTTATCAGAACATCTGTTTAACACCTGTTTGATGGATGTGGGGAAATTTTATACCACTGTAGTGGAGTCTCTAAAAGGGAAAAAAATAAAGAATCCCAGAATTCTTATCAAAGCACCTTCATCCCAAGAAATTTTAAATGTTTCAGTGCTTTAGTTTATGACCAAGTGGCAACCCTCTGGGGCCAAAAATTTAAGGCAACACAATGGTGCCAAAAGCAGCAGGCCACTTGAGACTGGCTCCAAAAAGCAAGCCAGCCTCTACAGATGCCATATTAAAAGTTCCCTAACTATTAATGGACTGGTTGTTGTATAGCATGTTTTTACTCTACTTAAGCACTCAAAGCATTTTATACAACATGCCTCCTTCACCTAAGCACTTTTTCTACCCCTAAGTGCTTTTTAATAAAAAAGAAACATTCACACTGAGATGAACACATTGGAGATCAACGTGAGTTTCAGTTGGCATACAGACTTGAGCAGCCAGTAATGGAACCGCCAACCATCCCATTTATAGATGACTTATTACCTTACAGCACCTGGCAGTCCCAAGCCGGCTCTGATTCAAGTACCGGGTCCGACCCTGCTTAGCTCTCGAGATTAGACGAGCTCGGGCGTGCTCAGGGTGATATGGCTCCAAGCTGTGGTTGTAGCCATGGTTGCATATTGTTAGAAAAATAGTTTTAGTCTCTGTAGGCACTTACGTCAGTAAAATTATATTTAGGCCTAAAGTTGATATTTTCATTACACACTTTACACTTTTGACATTGCACTATAAAACATACACAACATAACATCGTAACAAAACAAAATACACATGCCAGCAAGAAAAACTGCTCATTAAAACAAAAAAGTATACCCCATATTTGGGTAAGCATTACAACATAAAAATCAAAGTTCATGCTGGAGGACCGACAACAGCACAAGCAAGAATCGGCCACAGACTGGTTGTTTGTGACACTGCAACCATGGGTGACAGTAAATAGCTACAACATGGAGACAGCAGTCCACATAGCTGTCCCTAGACTCTCTGCAGGACCAGAGCACAGCTGGAGTCACCAGTAACCAGGACCTCTCCACTGTGTTTGTAGTGTTGAAGGGTTTTTGTTGCAGTTATTTAACAGCCCATCTCATAGGTGTTTACTCCAGTTTTGGAGAGTTAAGTTCTGGTTCCAGAAACATGAGGATGAACTTCAGAATCAAGGCTTTACCATGGGTACCACTACAGTGGCTACAGCCATCTTTTATTTACAGTCTATTTCTTGACCAAACGCACTAAGCCGAACTAAGGTGAACAAGATAAATTCACAACTGCTGAAAACCAAAGTGTTACCATGTTGACTTTACCAAGCAGTACTCTACTTAAGAGCACACTTAGTAGTCTGACAGGACAAAAGTTTCTCTAAGTAATTATGTCTTGCAGACTGCATCACTTCATGTTTGTTCGCTACTGGATTGCTGTTGTTAATCTCATATACTAAAAGAAGACGTCTAAATTTTCCAACAGACGTAGGAGCTGCACTCCATTGACAGAAGTGTGCTGGCGCCTAAATTAAAAGCCACAGTTACGCATTACATAGCTACAATGTCCAACTGAGAACTGTATGACTTATATACTCTGAATTGTGTCTTGACCTTTATATAAAAAAAACCAAAACGTTTGTTTGGCTCATTGCTGGGAAGTGACACAGTAAAACCTCAGTAAAAATGTGCTGGAAAATTGGCTGGGGTTTTCTGGAGATTGAAAGACAACAGGGATTTACTTTGTTGATTAAGCTATCATCTCAAAAAATATCTTTCAAACAGCACAACAAGAAATAAAAAGAACCACATTTGTGGATTCAGAAAATGGTCTCATCGTCATCTGCTGCCCTATGGGTGGATGTTTCCTAACTACATTGCTCATCGTGAATGTCTTCATGTGGTCTCGCTCTCGTCGGAGCATGCAAAGATCAAGGAAGAAATTAATTAAGTTCATTAAATAGTATTGGTTATAACTGGATGATGTCTCACAGGGAGGCTGACAGAAATATGAGCTGCTGAGAGATTAAAAGGGAGTTGTCTTTGTTATATAAATGTAGGCGAGATGGAGTTTATAAAGCTACAGAAACAACATGTGGTTTTGCAAAAGTCGTTTTTTTTTTCAGTTGAAATTGCTTCACATGTGAGTAAAAAAGGGTTTTCATTGGAATTGATGACTAGAGGAGTAATGTTCGGGTCACTTTGGTGTTATAAGTCTTTATTTGATGAATAAATAAAGACTTACATGTATATGTCATTAAGTATGTATACTTATTGACTAACTAGCTGTGATAGACTCCATGTCACGGCGGGGTACGCTGGTGTGCTTATGAAATGGACCCAAAACGCAGACACAGGAAAAATGAACTGGTGTTTAAACAAAAACCGAGTCTGATACAAAAAAAACCCCCCAGAAAAACAAGGTGAGGTGAAACAAGGGTGAAACCAAACTGAAACCTAAACTGGGAAAAACTATGACTAAGTATGAAAACAATGATAAGAGACAAGAGCATGAAACTGAACAGGAACATGCAACAACGTAACTATGAAAAAATTCAAACATGAACAGTGGGAAGAAAAAAACTCTAACTTGACATGAAAACAAACAGACAACCCAACAAGGAACAGAAGGAGACAGAGGACTTAAATACACAGGAGGGTAATGAGGGAAGTGGAAACATCTGGGGAGACACAGCTGACACAAATGAACATGACGCCATAGGGGAAAGTAAACCTAAACACACTGAACATGGAAACATGGAGAGACATAGACATGACAACACAAGCTTGACAATCTGGTCTTTAAGTGATGACCTGATGAAACCTGCTTCCGGGTCCAAACTACTCTGCGTTTATTAAGGCTGTTGTGTTTTTAACATGTTTTAATCCTTTGTATCTTGTTCTATTTAATCTGAACAA
>VUQG01045516.1:0-22604 GCA_015106755.1 Etia nguti
CCATTTGACCCTAGAACTGAATAAGCTTCTCGGATGAGAGGTGAAACGTCTTCAAGCAACTTAAAGAAATCCAGACGTTTTCTTTCCAAGCTCCTTAGACCAGTGCAGTGTGCCTTGACAAACAATGTTCTAAAGAGCTCACTGAATTAGTTTGCTAATGTAATAGGATACACTGATACAACAAGTCAATTTTTGAGATTTCTACTCTGCTAGATATTCCATGATCAGGTGGTGGTATTGTAAAGTATTTCAGACCAGCTGCAACTCACCCACAAAGTGGCAGACTGTAAAGTTGAAGAGTGCATAGCATGTGATAGTTGCCAGCGCTCTCAATAACTGACTCAATGACTAGAGACTTCCAAACCTCCTGGCATTAACATCAGCACAAAAGCTGTACGCCAGAAACTTCATGGCTTAAAGTCCCATTTTGGAGCCTTAAAGTGAGGGTTTTTTTCTTTTTTTTCCCCCCACAGTAACCATTTCAGATTTTTGAAGGCAGACACATGATCACCAGTTCAGATCTCACTATAAAATCAAGGACTACTATAAGCTCATTGGGTAATGAATCACACAGTAAAGCATGCCCTGCTTTTTTTTCCATTTGAATCTAATACAGTAAGCTTGCAATCATTTCTACAAAATATAAAATTATGATTTTTGCTGAGACTACTTTAGAAGAGAGGTTTATTCAGGTGTGTAGTCATTTTGGACGATGTAGTTTATAGAGCTGTCCTTGTTACTTTATAACAGGTGTGTTATTTTGTTATCCCATTTAATGGGTGGCCGGAAACACACTCTCCTTAAAATAGTTCAGTATAACGGGAATCACATGTTTGCCTACCTGATACCTGATTAATTTTTACATGTTACTGGCACTGTTTTTGTTTTTGTTTTTTTTTCCCCTGTTTTATCAGTCTTCATCAATAATGGCCTGAGTAATTAGTTAATTTGCTCATCTCAAGAGACAACAATCAGTACTTACAGTGCTGCCACCAGATGTTAACTCTCATTTCTGACCTTTGCTGATATTGCTACAAGTTGTCACTTGATCACTTGAAAAATTACCATGACAAAAGAAGCACAAACCGTTTCTTTAAATACTCTTGGAAATGAAATGTGAGTTGATGACACTGAGGGATTTATGGAGGAATTTCTCTCTAGTGTAGCATCTCAGCTGCATGGCCCCTGGATGATAGAAAGTCAAACAAACAAACAACAACAAAAAAAATTAGGTTACTAAACACGTCTGGCCTGCTGAGCCCCTCGGGTTATTAAACACAGATAAGTTCACATAACCTTTGATATCAAAACAATTCTCCTCTCATTATACCTCTTACCAAAAATAACTGTATCCATAGCCCTTAAACTCCATTGCAGTGATTAATCTGGCTTAATAAACTATGAATGAAGGTCACCCCAGACTGTCAGTCCTTCATAGATGGACTGAGCCCAAATTATTTCCTTGTTTGATTCATGGAAAGCATTATTGTGTCTGTGTTCCCGTAAGAGGCTCCTGGTAATATTGTCCTTATGGCAGCTTATGGGTTATGACTTGGATAAATGTATAGAAATACAGTTTTATTGCATCCTGTTGATGGGTTGATTTTTATGCTGGCAAGAGTGAGCACTCTGGGTATTTACAGTATGGGAGCAGTCAGTGAGATTTGGCTGTTAGACTCTGTATTGAGTGTCAGAGAAATATAAACCAAAGCTGACAGCCCACAGCATCCTCAGGAGACAACGGGTTTCCAACTGCTGCCCTTAGCCAAGGCCGTAGGTTAGAGAACACAGATTAGAGCGTACGTTACTCCTTGTGTTTATGTAAGTCTGTTTGTGTGTATGTTCCAAATAGCTTGGAAAGGTCAGTGAGAATCTGCATTGGATTTCTGCTCCAAAGTTGGTTGTTTTGGCTCCATTTAGGGGATTCAAACTACACTCTCTTCAACTGTGGTCAAGTCCCCTGTCAAGACCCATCTGGGATGATTAGAGCGTCTATGTAAACTAGGCATGTCAGTGTAAAGTAAGAGGCAGCATATCGTGTATGCCAGTACACTTATTCCGAAAGTCAGACATGTTTTGGTTGGCATTACAGCTCTGCGGTTTATGACTGCTCTCCCAGTAAGGTCTCTTATGATCGTAACTTGACCGGCCATGATATTGATTTAAGGGTTTGAATCTAATGTATTTTTTCCTGACCACATTTCTCATGGTATGCAAATGTATCTCAATCCTAGATACTGTCCCAGTTAACTATTCTGGGTATGACTGGCTACGTTCTGCTCACTCTCACGTCTCTTGGGTTCCTCATCGACCAGAGGTACAGTACAGACATTTGGTTATGGATTCATTTTCAAAGAGACATTTAGAGGATTTAAAAATTAGACTAGACAGTTAAAAATGTCTTGGGAAAAAAAGGTTAGAGAAAAAGCAAGACGGAGAACTATTCTGGCTCTGGTAGTGGTTCTCAAGCTTTGGGTGGCAACCATCCAAAGATTGAATTTGAAGGATTACAAAATGTGGACTGTTAAAATTAGCATTGAAGTAAAAATGCCAAGTTGGTTGTACCTACCTGTTTAGATTTATTCTTCAGTTATTCTTTATTCTCCTCTGAGCTGCTAATTCTTAATAATGTATTTGCATCTTAAAATCAATGATTCTGAGAACGGCTTGCTTTTAAGTAGCAGATAGTCCAACCTCTTTTGGGGTCCAAGAACGAATCAAAGAAAAATTCTCAAAGAATCTCTGTGGCTGGGAGCCATAGGTCTTTGCCAGCCCAGAGTCAAAGGTCTGAACATTAGTATTAATATTCCTCTGGGGTGGTGAGTAGTATGTACCCTTGTTTTCAGTAACTAAACTATGATACTGGATCATTTCATTTCTCTTCATTGTTACCAAATAAAACTCTTGTGAAATTATGCAGCTTGTGAAATTCACTAAAAGAAACTGAAACAGCACAAAGACACACTCCTACTATACATGCTTTGTTGTGAGTGAATGTAAGATTAAATTCAGTCGACCCAAGTACCACAACACTGGAGCTGACTTCAAATAGACCATGACTCTCCTCATCAACTCTATCTGATCAGCACAGGAAGTTGATATTAGCTCACCTTAAAATACAATTATTCCACCTCAGTGATGGGTTGTTGCTTAATGTGTCCTTACGTTCAGGCCATCATCGGCTGTCTTGGAGCTATTTCGCTGTGTCGTCATGATGACGTTGCTGAGGTACAACTATATGAAGCCCCTTGCACCTTCACTGGCAATGCCTACAGAGGTAAGTGCAACTGTAGTGTGTTACAATGCAGTTTAAAATAAGCAGCATGACTTGAGATTTTGTTTTCGCTCTACTTAAATAGTGAACAAATATGTATACTGTATATGAAAGAGGGAATTGGTGTTCACGTCTGGAAAGTGAACCCAGCGCAAAAGTACCTTAAACCTGCATATTTTTCTCTTATAGATTTAAGTTTAGGCTGATATTTTATATTAAAATGAATAAATATATAAATAATAAATAGGTGCGCAGGGAAGAAAAAAGCCCTTGCACTTAAACACTTCGGCGAACTCTGTCCTGAGGAGTATTTAATCCGTGTTGATAGTTGCAAGTCTCCTCTTATTCAACATGAAATGAATTCTATAATTTATTATGGAATTTAAAGCAAGCTAGACAATAATTCAGGTAAGGTTTGTAGCCTTGTTACATTGTAATGCACAGCTTCCTATGGACAAATGAAGAGTCGAATGATCCACCCCAAAATACCAAACTCAAGGCTTCAGAACCCAAACTAGATGATGATGGTGGTGATGCCAATCTTTTACAGAATTTGTGATGAACCTTGTGCCTCTATTTACTGCAATATAGCTCACTTGCTGGTGTACAGCAGGTGAGCAGGAATATAGGACACACACACATTAACAAACATACAGTTCGTGGACAAACTGTTAATTAGCTTTTTTGGCACAGTTTTTGTGATCATTAGGTGTATCTTGTCTAGGACTAAAAGCAAAAGTATCAGGCCACATCTCTTAATCTCTGAATTCAGGTAATTTCATAGCACCTAGCCATCAAGTTTGCCTTTGCAAACATTTCTGAGAGAATAGGTTATTCTACAGAGCTCACTGAATTTGAGTGTGGTATTCTAAACAGATGTCACCATTGCAACAAGTGAGTTTGTGAAAATTCTTTACTTCTCAATATTCCTTGATCAACTGTGTGTGTTGTCAGGTAATGGCAACTCAGCCTTGAAGTGGCAACCAACCTAAAGTTACAGAGTAGGGTCGCCGAGTGCTGAGGCGGATTGTGCATAATTCGCTAATACTCTGCTGAGTCGGTCACTGCAGCGCTCCAAACCTCCTCTGGTATCAACATCAGCACAAACTATATGCTGAGGGCTTCGTATTGTTTCCACAAACAAACAGCAAACTGGAAACAATCCAGCCTCACTCTATCCCCTCTTAATAAGAAACGTTCAATAATTGTCATATTGCAGCTTCAACACGCTTTATGGCTGGCTACTGCTAATGACACATACTTTTCTGTTGCTGTGGCAACCCAATCAGACCTGCTAAATTGGACTGAGTCACTCGCACAGATGCAGTTATGTGACAATTCATAAGACAGGTGAACTGTTGAGGATTTATATATTTAATTAGCAGTTTATCTGCTTATTCCTGCTGCTTCTCCCTGTTTTCCAAGGTAACACGTTGCAGTAATACTAGCTGCTTTGTTAAAATGTGCTACTGTGCACCCTGATCTGCCTGTGGCTGGTCTGGAGAGTCACTGCAGTTTCTGCTCAATTTTAATATTACAAATTGCGTATTGCATATTTCAAAGGCTGTTCATTTGCTGGTTTAGCAACGTCTTTCTTTAGCATTTTCTTTTATCGGAATTTATTATCAGTGAATAATGGTCTGTCTTGATGTATTCCTTTTTATACTATGATGGTGTTAACACATTCTCTTATTTGATATGCAAGTTGTAACTGGTTCACATCGCCCATTTGATCCACAAAACAATTGTATTTAATTTTATCTGCTGATTTTGTGATGTCATCACTATCTTGAGTTGTTGTGCAACAGTAATGGTGGCACTGTTGACTTAACAGCCACCTGTCTAGCTGCTAACTCCCTGTCTCAAAATGAGGTATTCGCCTAGAATATTTACAAGGGTGTTGTCACTTTCAGTTAAACGAGTTAAACGATCTTTGATGGAGTGTCTACATGCACTGGTCCAAGAGACCATGTTTACCCATTTTTAAGTTTGTAGTTTGGCCAACTCTTGGAAATAACATTAATTAGCCAAAGTGATGTTGTTTTTTCAGCTGCAGATATTGGCGGTTACCAGTTAAAACAAAAAGTATGGTTTCTGATGTATTAATCGAGTGCCCAGATCAGCAAAATGCGATGGCCTTATTGCTAAAAGGTGGCACTAAAACATGATGGTAAAATGGATGTTTAAAAGCAGCGCTGCTGACAGAGAGAAATTTAAATTTGGCTAAAATCTTACCTTGAGTTCTCTTTTCACGTGTGTGTGCGTGCGCGCGTGTAAGTTTTTCATCACACGGCATGTTGTTCATCCGCAGTCTGATTTTGCTCATTCATCAGGAAATTGTAGCTGTTTGTACTACTATGTTTCTTTTGGCTCAACAGCCGAGGTTCAAAGATCATGGAAACAGCAGTTGACAAAACAAACTAACCTCAGGTTAGTAGCTGTTCTGGAGCTTCCAGTCATATCGCATGACCTTTTTATTTAGGTTTTTTTAAATACCCCATACTCCATGGAACTTATACCTTCCAGCAGTTGATATTCACATTCTCAATGTGGTGACCTTCCGAATAATTTCCAAAAACTATTTCATATAATTTTTCAAAGTACCATAATTACATGTGGTGGAAATCCTTTATTCATTTGGCTTGATATAGTGTTTGGCCGTGTGTGTAATTCCCTCCATCAAAGTATAGTTTAGCATAAAAACGAGAACCAGTTTTTGTCCAAAATACATTATATGCAACATTGAAACTCTCTAAACACAAAGTCCAACCAACATCACCTAATTAGTCTGTTATTAGGGTGTAGAATAAAGACTGGGTATACAGTGAATCATTGCATAAGCATGTTTTTCTAAGGCTACTTACTAATTGCTTTCTCTGGTGGTAGTACGTTTTCTATCTCTGTGCATGTTGAAACTAGTTTTATTTAGCATCACAGGCTGATTATATACTTGGACCTAATTCCAGCTTGTTAACTATGGAAAATACTGGAAATACAAGAGAGAGAGAAAAAAAATTGTATATCTCCTAAGATGACAGTGGTGTGATTTTCACAGTACAGCACTTAGAAATCTTTACTTTATGAAATCATTGAGGAAAAATATGTGAAGCTCTGGTATTAAATGCGCATATGCCTCATGTATCATGTTTCTTTGGTTTGTGTGTGTCTAGCCTGTTTGCCTGTAATTGTGTGTGTTGTGTGGTCTGTGTTGTGTGTGTGAAATGTGTGTGAGCTGGGTGCTAAGTCCAGCCTCGCAGCCCTGTGATCTATGAGTCCAGATGTGTCGCCCAATTGACCATAAAATTGGCGTGCCTTTTTGGCTCTGGCAGCTCAACTGTAAGGCAGCTGACCTCTCATTACTTGCCCTCCCTTGCAGCTTTTCTTTTTTTTTTTTTTTTGTCCTCCCGCTTTCTGCCTCCGCTCACCGCTTGCCGTCTCAGCTAGTGTGAATGAGAGCAACACTTCTGGAACCAATTAACATCGTCTGCTGCTAACTAGCGCTGGCTGATGAGATTTGCACGTGAGATTTGAAATCGCTGCTTTTATGTCCTCTGACTGCACATCTGTGGCGCTCAGGTGTTCAAATGACAACCCGAGGCTCTCCAACCTTTTCTTTTTCTCACCATAAAATGAAATAAAACTGAATGAATAATAATTCATCTAAAATGAAGCGCATAACCAATCACCTCGAGAGCAACGAAACAGGGTGATTTATGCCGCACATGCTGCACGGCTGTGTCACTTTGACAGGGCTGTAAGTTTTATGCAGCCGTTTCCTTAAGCAAATCATTAGGCCTCATTTCAAGTCATAGTACATCAGTTTGAGCTGAATGAATGTCTTGCTTGCAGGTGGGGCTCATTGAAAATCCTCACAATTTACTTGAAATGGTTCCTGACATGTTTGTGCCCTTTGTTCAGAACTACAGCAAAGGGGAATATGGTTGAACCACCCCCAGACTTTAAGGTACTTAAGTGATATATGGGTCTGACGCGTGAGGCGAACGGCAGGCTCTTTGTTACAGAGGGAGGGCTTGTTTTGAAGTCGAGCCAATCAATTAACAGTCACTCGAAATGTAAAAGGGGGAAATTCACATTTAATTGTCTTCAGACTGACTGTACATTTGAGAGAGGGGGAGGGGGAAGTACAACAAAAAAAAAACTAGGTCGGTTTGTGGTCCTTCAAAACCAGTGGTGTGATATACTGCACCCTTAAAGCTCACAGTGGTATTTATAGTGGCTCTGGAGATTTCCCTTGTAAAGCTGCAGGCTTGACCTGTAAACCAGGGCTGCCTCTTGCTCCCAGCCGCCCACTCGTCCGCCCAAACCCACGTCTGTGCGGCTCACATGACAGCCTCGCTGCTTCAGAGGAGACTAAGCTGGTAACCAGGGCTGATGGAGGCTTTAGCTCTCTGTGCATGTAGCATTTATTTGTATTTGTGTGTGCCGTTAGCTTTAATTTGCTTTAATTCGTGTCATTTAAATAGAATTTTAATTACATGTACTTACCAGGAAATATTGCAGCTTATAAATAAAATCTTTGTCTTTCTGGTGCACAAACTATAGAGGAATGGAAGTTTAAATTACAGTCAACATTTAAGCACTTCATTGTGCGAAGCATACTGAGTTTAATAAATCAGTTATACAAAAATGTCAGCTTGGATAGCTTATCAGATTTACATGCACGATAGACAATTTTAAAACAGCTCAGCAAGAACATCTAAATAAGCAAAGCCTGTTGTGTTGTGGCTGCACAGTTTAATAATTTAGGTTTGAAATGAGTGCCATTTATTTAAGAAAGCTATGAATAACTGTACACTGGCCACAAACAGCCTTATCCATGTTGTGTGCCAGTGTATTTGTGCTCACAGCACACTTCTGGGTTTTCTGGTCACACCAACACAACCTTTGCTAACCAGCACTACCAACCAGATTTTGCTTCCTATTATTTCCCATTCTCCACACTGAAACATAAGCTAAAGAGTCTCTGTTTTGATGCAGTGGGCAAGATCGGGCATGCATGGGGGTGTGCAAGTTGAAGAGGTCAGAGTGAGACTTTCTCAGGGTGAAATAAAAATAGCCGCAGTGCAGGGGTGCACAAGGAGACGCGTCAAGTTAAAATGTTCTTTTTCTTTTTTAAGCTTTTGTTTGGGCGGACTCGTGGAGCTTTTTAATCACACCTCGTAAAGGCAGCAAACTGTGGCATTTAGAGCAGATGTAATTTATGCTTAAAAATTGATTTAAATGATAAATTCCTTAAATCAGTAATTTGATCATCTAAATAACTAAACATTTAATCAATTTAACCACAAGATTCTGCAGTCGAGGGTGTCTTCACCTAAGAGCTACATTTTTGCCTATGTTTGAACTCAAACATTTTTTTAAATTTTATTTAAATCTACTCTTTGCGTATACTATATGTCTGTGTTTGCAGTGTGGCTGGGTGGGTGGGGCATTTGTACAGTGATGTAACACATGGTTTTATGCTGTGTGGGCCTCTGGTTTTGCCTGAAGGCACAAGAAAACAGGCTGCAGTGCAGATCGTAGACACTCTATATCCCAGAGTAATTATGCAACTATTCTCCCAAAGACCACTAACAGCAATTTAAGAGGAGAACTCATAAAAATTCACCTGCTAGGCTCAAACCAGTTTTTTTTTTTTGGTTTTAATAAAAAAAATTTTTTTAAAATCCAACTTTGTTTACAATTTGTTTTTTTTCCCCCTCCATTATTTTTGATAGCTGGAGATGGATTTAAAATTTTAAAAAGGCATCCAACTAAAAATCTTTTTAAAAAAGCCAGAGATGCTTTTATTATGGTCTGCTTTGCTTTTCTTTTACAGGGACTGAAATGTTTCCTTGTAATAAAAGAATTTAAGTAGTTTATTAGCTCATGCAGGTTTGACTCTTGAAGGAAAAATAAATCTGTGTAATCCCTTTGATTCCAAAACGTATACATGTAAAAAATGTTTTTAAACCCTTTTGGATTTTCACTCTCCGTTCTCGTGCTGTTACCACTTGCCAATCTCTCAAATCCTTTTTCTGTCAGACTAAACGGGAAGATTTAGCTCCACAGCTAAATGAAGAGGTCACAACAATATTATTAAGTTCATGTCAAACACAAAGGCTTCGCCTCAACACATATTGGCTTTATCTTCAACAAATCACCACACTTGTCTTTAAAAATTACAGCTCACACCCCGGCTTTCCCACCATCCCAGCCATGAGTGAGCAGATAAGGTTGTAGGCGGTGAGAGGTCGCTGTTATCTGAAGTGTGTCGTTTCCACTGGACAAAACTCAGGTGTGAGGGGTTAGCGGTCTCTTCTTTTGAAGCAGGAATGTGTGGTGGTAAGAGGCAGTGCTGAGGTTAACAGGCTTGTTTGGTGCTGTGGAAACTCGGCGAGCATGACATCATCTGAGAGCTCGCAGGAATGGAAAAGGAAAGGAAATCTCCTCCCAGGGAGAAAATGGAGGGATTTGAAAGAGAAATGCTGGGTAGGACTGTTCCGTTGGAGTAAACAGCGGGGTGGTCGAGCATACACAGTGTGAAATATTATCACTCAATGTGCAGGGGATCGTGCCCGTCAAAGAGTAACCACTTGGTTTATGTTGTCAAACCACTTGCCAGGTAAAGTTATGGAAATCTAACAGAAAGTGGACCTTTGGGAGATTTCTAGGAGTATTTAGTTTGGCTTTTGCGGTATCAGGTTTTCTGGTCTACAGTGGCTTTCTTTTAAATTTGTATTCCTATATGTGCTTTAATTCATGGGTCATTCAGTTTGTGATATAGCTTCTGAGCCAGTGTGTAAACCTGATTGAACCTGACAAAAGCTCTTCTGATGTGTGCATGTGGTTTCTCCCTATTCTAAAATGCACAGAAAGCTGATTTCAGAGAACTTGAATGCCAGTTTCCAAAGAAGTCTGCTCGCAAATTCAAAACATTACAAATTATAACAGGTTTAAAGTTCTAAATAAATTAAAGTTTTATACTGTAAAATGTTTCGATAGTGCTGAATGAAGGCTTAGCATATTAATTTAGCTATCTTTATCGCAGTGCAAGCTTTCATCACTCAGGACTCAGTTTATTAATCTCTCTTTCGAGGCTACGTTCATTGGATTATTGGCTAACAATCACACGTGTGATTTTGTAGTAAAATTCTTTGTGGTGTATTTTTTTTTTCCTTAGTAGTTCAAGCTACAGCTTTTTGCCTGAAGTGAGCTGGAAAATGTCTCCTTCTGCCAGGATTTGTGAGCAGTGGGGGGGTTTCAAGTTTGGAAAGTCTTCAAATCTGAGGCTGTAAATTTTGAGTGGCTGCTATCAGAGAATCGACCACAATAAGCACATTCTCTGCTGTCCGGTCACAAAACAAACTGCATGAACTAAGGCTCAATCAATATTTTCTACACTGACAATTAAAAATCTATTTAAAAAAGAAAAAAGTCTGTTTGACAACAGCATTTTTCTTCTTGGAACTTCATGTGGAACTTTCAGACTTTGAGTCCTTATCTACCACTTAAGCCAAATCTCCAATCCACATTTTAACACCCGCCACATGTTTCTCATGCTGGGGTCCGAACATTCAAGCATGCACCTGCACTTTTACAATCATATAATTGACGTGGACCTGGTTTTGGCCACTCAAAATGTGACACATTGCACTACACAGGCATGCTGACTGTGTGCAGCAGCTTGTTGATAATGTGGTTTATAGTAACCACAGCCCTCTTTCTTATCTACAGTACTGTGCAAAAATGTTGTTCCTTTCAAGGAGCCAGACTTTATTATTATTGTTATTGTTATTATTGTTGTTATTGTTATTATTGTTTTATTATTAGTATTATTATTCTAAGTGTGTGTGTGTGTGTATGTGTATGTATGTATATGTGTATATATATTTGTTTGTTTTTTCTTTTAAGTGGGCTTGACTTATAGTTCTCCAGGTTTGTGACGGTCTTTCAACTTTTCTTTGGATACTAGCTGTTTTTTAACTACTCTCAGCTTCTTGTACCCGATCTTTTTCAGGGGATTTTTTTTTATTTTTTTATTTTCATTCAAATATAAAAAGGCACCTAACTCAAACAAATTTTAAATTGTATCTTAAGGCTGTTGCATCACATTTGCCAAAGATAACAGTTGGACAGTCATAAAATAGCATTTTTGCAACAGCGTGATGATTACCAAAGACCTATTTAGATGAAAACTTGGCATGCCATTACGTGATGTGCAGTGTGTCCTTGAAGAATTTGAGGAAACTGGGCAAATGGAGGAGAAAGACAGTGCTGTGCATTAAAAAATGTACAGCACATGAAGACTATCAGAAAGTCATGTCCTTAAGAAATTCGGGGGGTACACAAAAGACCTAATACAGGACCTTCAGTCTATGTACTGTCTCAGCAGTAGCCATAATAGGGCCACTTATCATTCTTAGATAGTTTTAGTTGGACAAATCCTGCTCTGTAAAGCTGAAGGTCTTGAAGCTCTGAGACAGTGACTTTATTTGCAAAGGTGACCAAACTCACTAATACTTTCCTAAAATGATGGACTTCTTCCTCTGAAGGAGCTAAAGCTCAAAAAGCTTTTCTTTTACTTATAAAAAAGCAAATTATCATATTTGCACAGACGTGTCTTACTGGCTTGTGGTAGATTTGTCTCCTTCTTTTGCTGCCAAATTCCTTAATGTTATCTTTGCTGCTGATTTACGCGTTCTTTTGAAGAGATCTGATTTTTGTTTCAGATTGCCATAGTTAAATAAACTTAAACTGGGCTGTAGATCTTTGTAGAGCAGTTTTGCTGCTGTACCAGTGGTTTGGCTCAGGCCTGCAGGGATGCACTTGGCACCAAACTCCACAGTAGGAATGTACAACAGAGACTGTTTTAATTTTTATAAATGTCAGTGGGTGGATTAAAGAAATCAGGGTAAAGATACACGTCTTAGAGGCCCTTGGAGGCTATTTCATCTGTACTTCTTCTTAGAGGAATGTATTGAGCTAATCCACAGTGGACCCAAACATCTTCTCTCGGCTCCATAAAAATACAAACAGGGGCTTCATTTTGCAAGAGCATAACCTCCTGTCTGCTCCATACACTGTTTTTGCTTTCATTTCCTTTTCTGGAGTTTTGCCAAATACCTTGCCTTCTGCTTTCCTGCTGGCTAGTGTGCTCTTTAGCAATTAACCAGCCAATCTGGCTGCCCAGGGAACCACGGTTAATACTGAGGTGATGACTTTTCTTATTGAGGCTGAAGTGGTGCCAGGCTGCTGGACTCTGAAGTGTGCTGAAGAGATATGAAAGCTGGTGTCCTCTGGGTTTTCTCGTATGGTTTCAATGAGGCATAGTGGTCTGGATGAGTTGTAGCTGACCTTACATGTGACCTTCGAAGAGACACATGGCAGATGACTGCAGCTTACCAGATGTTGAAAGTAAAACTTCTAAACAACTGTATCACTCTAAACTAGCATATCATCAGGCCACTTTGTGTTTTGCTACACTTCGCCATGCGGCCACTACTGTTTCACATGTGTTTTGTCTGGCTGTGTTGTGTGTGCGTGGGAGTGTAACGGCGATATTTCTCATGGCAGCGCTACAGAGTAGGCACTACACTCATTCTCTGGTGGGACGTTAAACTGCTCAGCGTATCCTTCCTGAGTCTGCTCAAACAACCCGAGCACAGAGACTGTATATCTGCTCATAATGAACAGACAGGAAGTCGTGTGTGTGTGTACACATGTTTTGTATATATGTGCAGGTGTACTTGTGTGGGTGCACAAAAAGCTACCTGTCCTCATGTGTCCA
The DNA here is from genome assembly GCA_015106755.1 of Etia nguti. NCBI lineage: Eukaryota > Metazoa > Chordata > Actinopteri > Cichliformes > Cichlidae > Etia > Etia nguti. The sequence goes on from VUQG01045516.1 coordinate 13,065, forward strand.
TACTTCTGTAGATAAAAATGTAGATTAGTTAACTTCCATTATTTCACCCTGGATATATAAATATTTAATATACTTAAATATATTTTTTATAAAGTGTAAATTTCAAACTTCAACTGTTACTTACTGCAAGTATGTACAGAGTAAACGCACTACTACAACCGTAAAATTATGTTAAAGCCGTAATGGAAAGTGTGTAAATATTAATAGAAAAAAGATTTGGTGTTAAAAGAAATGTATAATTAAAAAAAAAAAAATCAGATAACACAAAGATGACAAAATGCAGAAACACTGGAACTAAGTGGATGATCTTAAACAAGAGGATATGAAAGGGGGGAAAAATGATAAAGGTATCAATGTTTGGCATTTTAATTAGTTTCATTACTCATATATTTGGTAAAGGTACATATGAACTGTATACAAAACCTGTGGGCTAATTGAACCCATGTGAGAGCAACTTTGAAAGTTTTTCTTAGTCCCAGAATAGCCCCACCAGAATTTTTTAATGGTTATAGGTCACTGATAATTTGCGTCATTTCACAGCATGTGATCAAGTGACCATTTCCCCTTGATAAAAATTTATATAAGACACACTAAAATCTGTAATATCGTGCATGTGTCTATTGTATACACATGTATAAAAAGTTTTTTTTAAATGCAGTATGTAAATTTGCACAATTTATAAAATTGTTCTTGCCAAAAAAACAGAAACGTAATTTTTCCCATGTTTTTGTTTGAAGTAAAGAATGTAGAAATTCGTGTAACAATATTAAGACTTTTCAAGATGTTTTTTCTGATCTTAGTGGGTGTTCATGTCAATCTGAAACTCATGTTAATAATTTTTAACACTGCATAAACCCCCAGTAATTTACACCTCACCAGAGTACTAATCAGACAGTCTGAGGACACCTGTGTCTGTATTTCTGTTTATTAACAAATGCTATCAAATGTGGCGTAGTTACGTTAGAGAGCTGGTACGTGGCAAGCAGCACAGAGTTGCTATATAAACTTAAAATCAGCCAAATTGTTTTAAGAAATCAAACAGAATGCAAACTGTAATTTCATTTCTCTCAAGTCTTTAGAAATGTGGTGTTTGGATTATTAACAAGAATTTTATCTAGTTTATTTTCACCAGTTCAGCAATGTCCTGATGTAGCACGCTACACCCACACAGGCAGTTTCAAACAAAAAGCTCAGAATAATTTTCCGATGCAGTTCAGTCCAGGTCTGGTGGACTGTAGGCAGCCATATGGAGAGGGAGCTCTGGAAACATCCCATTACAGGTCATATATCACACGTCTGACAGCAGCCATTCTGCCTTGTTTTCATTTCAATCACGAGTGCAGCTGCATTGGAGAACAGCAAGAGTCTGCCATGTTAACCCACTGAAGGCTGGAAGGTTGTTACTGTTATTGTTAGAGCACACTAAGGCGCACCCTGGGGTGTCTAATGTCTCCTTCATGCTTAATATCCATCAACGGCACCCAAAATGACCCAGCTCAATATGGTGTTGGATGAGTGTGGTTCTCATGGCCAATACAGATAATTATGTGTGGGAACTGCTCATATTGAAGAGACATTTCCCCAAGACTAAAGCACTAAAATGTTATCCGGGTAGAGAGAATTGTTTACTTACAGTAAAGTTGTTTAATCGTGATTAAATGTAGTTTGAAAGAGACACACAATAGGTGTTATATGGCTTTAGATGTCAGCTAATCATTATGTTGTTACCTGTCCTTGTTTATGCAGACTTGTAATGTAACGTTTTATACAAAGGGCAGCCATGTCTTCATTTCATCCCCATTTTAGTTTCTGAATTTTAAAGCTATAGCCAAAAACAAGTTTTGTGAGGTCAGTGGCCTTTGATGTGTGACCCTCCCCTCCCATATTCTGAGCTGATCCTAAGAATGAATCGCACAGAGTAAATATAGGCATGTCGATGGATGTACAATCTGATAACATAAGTCAACATAGATCATCATGTATCTTTTTCTTTGTAGAAAACACGTTTTTATCTGACGGTGGCACAAGTGAAGAAAACTGTTTTACAATGAATGCAGTTACATTTCAGGGAGATGCATTTTTGTTATTATTTGATCTCATTGATAAACAAAAACATGACAAGACAAATGTCCGTTTTGTAACACGGTGCAGTTTATGTGCATCAGAAACTACAGCTGAACATCCTAATTAAGAATATTTAAACATTACCACTATTCTACATAACATATTCAACTATGACAGACCAACAGTAGACTATTTTTTGGTATCTAATAAACTGGCAACTTGAAATAACTGAGCTGCTTTCGAGCAAAACATGTGGTCTACATCAATTTCTTAGTGGAGCTGGGAGCGTGACTACTTTCTAACCAGACTGCTATTGAAATGGAATAAGCAAAGGTAAACAAAGAAACAAGAAAAAACCTACAGAGCCACATGTTAGTGGCTCCTTGAATCACTACCCTTAACTAAGTGCTTTCTGCCCCAAACTGAGTGAGTGTGAGTCGATCTGCTGAGATGTCTACTTTGGGAGTCAGCGGTGTCTGGCCGTAGTGCTTATTTGTAGATGATCAAACCTGCTTCCTTCCACTATGTAATCTGTCCCACATGGATTTCCTACAGACTCCATATACATGTAGCATAGTGGCTCAAATGGAGAGATGGGAACAGGGAAAAATCGGTGCCCTCAACATGCGGCTTTGATAGAAACCTCCATCATGTTTCGGTCCTTAGTTTGAGTGAAATGTGATTTGCGAGGTTCTGCCAATCCTGCACACTGCTCTCGATCTCAATCCATTTTAGACAAACACAATGCAGCTTTACTGATTTGTAATCTTCCATCTGTTTTTCCTTCTGGGAGTTGTTGAAACTATTGAAATGCCTCTACCCAATATTTTGCAGAGGCAGATCACTGATTTAAAATGTGTTGCATTTCTTGTTTCTTGTTTTCTTGTTTCTATATGATTCTCAAGCCTTATCAAAAACACACTGAACCTAACTGAAAACATCTCACTTAGTGAAAGTTTGTCTTTTATCATGTTTTTGTCTTTTACTGCTACATTTATTTAAGTAAATATACTTTTTGCTGAAGTGTTCTTATCATAAAGTATTTTCTTGCAACTTACCAAAATGAGTGTTGTGTTCCTGATTTGCTAATCTTACCAGACAGCACTATACAGGTCTTGTTGATCAGTGTTTGTATATCCGAGGAGGACTACGCAGATCAAAATGCCCATATTAAAAATAAGTCTCTGCAGTTTCAAGGAAGTTTTCCTACCCTCTGACTTACATTCAGATATTTTTATCAGTTGCTCAACTTTACAAAGATAGATATTATGATTTACAGTAAAACTTTTTAAATTGTTATTAATAAATAATAATGGAGTCAGTGACCAATTATTTCTCTTAATTACGGTTTTATGAACTAAATAGAACTAATATTGCTATTGCAATATCCATTATTAAAATGTAGTTTTAGGTTCTTAAATTTTTTTTAAAACCCTTCTTTACAAATGTTCTGCAGAGTAAATCATTTAATTCAAAGTTGTTTGTATGAAGGTTATTTTTATGTTTTTATTTCAATGCTACTACTCATAAATGTATCAGCAGCATTTTAATGTTAGATGGCAAAGCTATAGGTAATTTTATCTACTTTATATACTGTTAGGTGGTTTAATCTGTGTGTGTAAAAACATGTTTTGTATAAAATCCTTATCAGGGGGGTAACTGGTGTAGCTGCCAATTAAATGTAGTGTGGAAAAAGTTTGATATATTTCCTTGAAATGTATTTTATTTTACACTGATATATATATATATATATATATATATATATATATATATATATATATTATTTTTTTTAAATAACAAGTAGTGATATTCAGTGTCACAATCAAGGTCAGTTGAAAAATGAATGTGACTTTCATCTTTCATCACACTCCAAATCCCGTCTTTGCTTTTGTTTCATCCAGTGGTTCATTCAGCAGGAAGCGGGGAGGCTGTTCTCAGAGCAGGTAGTGAGAGGTGGAAAAGCAGAGAGAGGTCTGTGCTGTACGTTCTCTCTCTGTCTCTGAGGAGAACAGCTGCCGTGTCCAGGAGGAAATTGGCCTTTTTTGCCTATGATGGACAACGGTCTGATTTTGGCTTGAGTTGCAATGTAGGATGCAGTTTATGAGCCAGAACGCAGCGAGGAGGGGAGGCAAGGGTTGTTTTGGGCAAAGCCCCCCCTTGTTCTCTCTGAATAGCAAGGTTCCCTATGGCTGTAACCCTTGTGACCCTGTTGTGAGAGCATCGGGGGAGAAGCCCTGCTTCTTAACCTCTAAGCCTACTTTCTGCATCATCCTGAGACTGGCTGCATCTGAGGTGTCTGTTTTCTTTCAGTTGCAGCATTGCTTTTATAGTTTAACATCATGTTGTAATAGAATTTTTATTTTTTATCTATTTTTTTTAACTCTTGTGACAGCACAACATTTTATAGGCTACACTTAAGCTTTCTAAATTAAAAAGCATGTACACGTACAAAAGTGAGCAAATATACAGCTCATAGTACTTTCAGTGCTCAAATAGTTGTAAGTGGAGGAGACTGAAGGACATACTCTTTTTTTCTGCCTAAACCAAATGAAGAAAACATTTACATTATATACAGCATACCCTCTGTATATTGTCAAGCACCTATAAAATTGTATTACCGCTATATTACAAATAAATTAGTTTTCATTCCAAGACCATCATGCCCTATAACTTGTATACATAGACTCAATCCATCCACTAGCGATAACCACATCTTGATCCCAGTCACGTAAAATGCTGTTGTTCTGTGAGGCACAAGAGTTCTGTTGGGCACAATTATTAATCAAATTTGAATGCGAAAGCTATCAAATGTAAACATTTTCTTAATCTTATATGATATTAATCACAACAATGGAGTTGTTTTGCAATAAGTTTTGCAGTCTTGTGCCCTGAAAGTGCGACCATATCAATAATTCATAATTTTTGAAAATTGATCAATGACGTAATCTCCCTAAATCATTCGTTATGTCCATTTAAAGTCAAACTGTCAGCTCAGGAAGTTTTACAGAGTAGTATTCTAGTCAAAGTTTGAACAGATTTCACTGTGATTTTCATAGCACAGCGCAGCAGTTGAAAGTTTTTTGTTTGTTTTTTAATTTTATCTCCCAGTAATGTTGATGATAATGGTAATCTTAACACAAGTCTTAACAAACTGCTGTAGTTGTCATTTTGAATGAAATGGATCAACACGAGTCTTCTGAGCCTAACCACCTCTGTCAAACTTGTCCAGGCCTTTGTCTCCCTCTCTCTGCTGTACTGGGCTCTGCACAGCATCGTCTCTCAGCTGCTCGGCATCAAGAAGAAGGCTAACTGATCCAGCTCAAGATGGCACAAAGTGATGGATGGAAAACCTTTGGCATTCTCATTGCTGAAAGAATTTCCATATTAACATGATTTTAATCATTTTAAACACTGTGCATGACTTTATGTAGAACTGATATCTATATATTCAAGATAAAACTATTTTGGTTGATTAATTTTTACATTTTTTTTTATAAGTAACGTCAAGGTTTATCTTAAAGGTTTTTTTCATGTAAAACAGTCACAACCCAAGGCAAGGTGCTCGCCATATGTTTTTGTTCTCCAAAACAACTCGTTCTGTTCAATGAAGTCATATTGTTTGCGTTTGATTAAAATTTTGTTCAAGTGGTGCTGCAGTAACTAACTCGCTTAACTTCAAATTCTTTTATTTTCTGTTGTTTCACATCAGTTACTATTCAACTATATATACTTGTTTTGTTTTTTTTAAACAAATGTTTTCATTGATGACTGTTAATCTTGCATCTGAGTTTCAGTTTTTGCACAACACTGCAGTGTGTTTGTTTTTTGTTTTTTTTTCTTTGCTCAATTAAATAAAGCATTGTAATTTTTTGCCTTATGTAAGACTCCTTTAATGTCTTAAAAATGCTAGCGGGTGTGCAGCTTGTCAGATTCAAATTAGTTTTGAAACATCAGATTAGTCATGTGAATTCTTCTTCCCAACCTCCAGATCTTGTGTGGGAGTGACAAACAGTCCACAGCAGATGGTGCTGTCATCACTCATCGTTGGTTTCTTTTCAATCAAACATCTTGTTCTCAAGAGACACCTGCTCAGTGTTTTAACATTAAGGCATTTATCAAAAGCTTGAGGTTGAGTAAAAGTAAACAAGCCTGATCAAAGAAAGCAACCACCTTATCAAAGTGCTTGTTTGATTTAAAAAAAAAAAAAAAAAACCCAAAACATCAGTACAATATTTTCAGCCTGCAAATTTACATTTTTTCATCTGGTTGCTCCATAACAGTCACCTTAAAGCCAGAGTCATGGAAATATCTGGTGATCCAAATGAAAAGTGTGTATTTAAATTAATATTGAATGAAAGCTGAAGGAGCAAAAGCTAATATATGAATGACAGTCATAATATATTCATGACCGTCATTAACAGGTCTGTAAATAGTGGTGTTAAACCTATGCATGAAAAACTTTAAAATAATAGACACCTTGTTTCTGCATGTGTTCGATAAAAATAATCTGTTTAGAACAGTTGTCAGTACAATGAGCTGATTTAGTTTGTGTTCTGCATTTTGTGTTTGTTTGTTCACACACACATCAGGCATAACGTTATGGCCACTGATAGAAGTGTGTGATGCAGATTATCTCCATCATGGCACCTATTAGTGGGATATAGGGAGCAGGTGAACATTTTGTCCTCAAAGTTTATGTTAGAAAAAGGAAAAAGCATAAGTGTATGAGAGTCTGACAAGAGCCAAATAGAGATGGTTAGATGAGTGGGTCAGAGCTACCCCACAATGGCAGCTCTTCTGGGGTGTTCCTGGTCTGCAATGGTCAGTATCTATCAAGGGGACGAAGTTAGGAAAAGTGGTGAACCAGCAATGGGTCTTGGGCAGCCAAGGCTCACTGAAGCACATGTCGAGCGAAGGCTGGCCCATGTGGTCTGATCTTACACACAAGCTACTGTAGCTCAAATTGCTGAAAGTTGGGGGGCCTCCATGGTTCTTGTTTCTCCAGCAGATCTCACAGATGCTCGATTAGATTAAGAGCTGGGACACAGAGCAGGGAAGGGTGACAGGTAAGTGAAGCTGGAGTATCGTGAGAGACAGTGAAATCTCTGCAGCATTCAACATTGCACCCCACTGAAAACATTTCAGCCAAGATTTTTTTTCTGCCAGATTATTCATTGAAGGCTTTTAAGGCTACAACAATAGGAATTATACTTACATTCCAACCAACTTCACCACTCTGGAGGACCGTAAAGAAGACTTTCGAGCGTGTTGTTTTGGGGAAACCATGTAACAAGGCATGAACTCCCTCTGGTAGCAAATGAACACAGTCTTCAAAACAAAGCCGCCCGAAGATTCACCGGAGCCAGCTTCATCACACAACAGCAAGGTGGTGGACATTCTGGTATCCAAAATTAAAATAAAAAAAAAAACCTGTCCAGCTTTGACGCACGCCTGGCCATCCTCAAAATTCTCCATAAAGATTTTCAGGCACTGCGCGAGTCCGTGGCATTCAGCCAGCACCAGGTGGAAACATTCGAGTCTGTGAAATTCCTCACTGAGGTAACGACCTGGATCTCAGAAGAAAATCAAAAAAATCTAAGAAACTGTCATTGAGCTCCACATGAAGGATAACTTGGTGTTTTCGTGAGTACCAGAAAAGGCAGAAGAGGACCCGAAAATAACAGTGAGTCATTTCATCCAGACTCACCTGAAACTCCCGGAGTACGTAGTTAAAAACATCAGCTTCCATGGTGTCCATTGATTGGGAGGTTGACGAGCTGATGCATGCAGACCCAGACCGATTGTGGCTAAATTTGAACACTTCAAACAAAAAGAGCTGGGAGGAATGGACTTCAGTGTCAACGACTGGTTTCCCAAAGAGATCCTGGTGCAACGCAAGGTCCTGTTCCCGATCCGAAAGAAGTTTATCCAAGGAGGCTCCCGACTTGTTATCACTAACATCGCATCATGGCTGTACTGAGTCAGGTGAACAAATAATGCAGATTTTGTTTGTTGATTTTGTTGTTGTTGTTATTTTTCTTATTGTTTTTTAAGTCACTTTAAAATGGTTCTTGGGTGGCTGCACTACCTTATTCCCCTTGTCACCTTTCACATCTCTTCTGGTCTTCTTCTACACCCAGCATTATTTATGCTATGCCTTCAGTGCTGCAATTTACAACATAAACATACAGAAGTCATACAGCCATGCCAAACACACACACATCAATATACACAACAGACATACACGACCATATACAAACTAACATACAACCATACAAGATAGACAGACACACACCTCTTTAGTAAACATTCAATAGTGTAAACATGACTATAGTGAGGTTTGTCACTAGGAATGTACAGTATCTCGCAAAAGTGAGTACACCCCTCACATTTTTGATAATATTTTGTTATATCTTTTCATGGGACAACATTCAAGATTTGGCACTTTAATACAATGTAAAGTAGTCAGTGTACAGCTTGTATAACAGTGTAAATTTGCTGTCCCCTCTAAATAACTCAACGCACAGCCATTATTGCCTAAACCACTGGCAGCAAAAGTGAGTACAACCCTAAATGAAAATGTCCAACTTGTGCCCACTGGTGTTATGTGACTCATTAGTGTTACAAGGTCTCAGGTGCAAATGGGGAACAGGTGTTTCTAATTTCGTCTTATTGCTCTCACACTCTCTCATACTGGTCATTGAAGTTTAACATGGCACATCATGGCAAAAAATTCTTTGAGGATCTGAAAAAAAGAATTGTTACTCTACATAAAGATGGCCTAGGCTATAAAAATATTGCAAACACCCTGAATCTGAGCTGCAGCACGGTGGCCAAGACCATACAGCAGTTTAACAGGACAGGTTTCACTCAGAAACAAACCTTGCCATGGTCGACTAAAGAAGTTGAGTGCACGTGCTCAGCGTCATGTCCTGAGGTTGTCTTTGGAAAATGGATGTATGAGTGCTGCCAGCATTGCTGTAAAGGTTGAAGGTGTGGAGGGTCAGCCTGTCAGTGCTCAGACCATACGCCACACACTGCATCAAATGGCTGTCATCCCAGAAGGAAGCCTCTTCTAAAGATAATGCACAAGAAAGCCCGCAAACAGTTTGCTGAAGACAAGCAGACTAAGGACATGGATTACTGGAACCACATCCTGTGGTCCAGGGGCGGTCCTGGCCTGTTTGGTGCCCTGGGCGAACACTCCCTCAGTGTCTACTGTCTGTCTACTGTTTTCTATCATACCCAAGTGGCTAACAAAGGTAAACAGGAGTTTTCCCAATCCCTACTAATGAATGTTATCTTGTTTCAGGATACATAATACCTGCCATTATCCAAAGACACATCTGCTTACCTGTATCTATTGCTCGTTTCTCCTCTTCTTTTCTCTTTTTTTCTAAATTGAGGACCTGATGGCTTTGACCTTTTCTTGTCCATCTTCCATCAGTAATTTTGCACTCTAGTATCAACACCCAA
>VUQG01045518.1:6801-19242 GCA_015106755.1 Etia nguti
CTATTTTAATCATCGAGCACTCACGCAAACGTGGTATGAGTATTTCTGTTTGTGTTGTGTTTGCGATGGAACAGATGATTTGGTTTAGTCTGTATCTGCTCTTTAAGAGGGTGATGTGGTGTGAGATTTGGGTATTAAAACAAGTAGAAAACGCATATCTGGCATTCTGAAACCTCTGCGAGAGAAGTGAGACTGTCACTCTAAACCACAGCCAGTCACATGCTCAGGTACACGCAAAAGGTCTCTCACGCATACACGAACACGAGAAGCAGAGAGCGACATCAGCCTGACTCACACTGAATGTAGAGCCCCGAATGTGACAATACTAATTGTGGTTGAAAGGCTGAAGATGGGAATAGTACCTTAGCAGCAGATACCACTCAGAGATACTCGGTCCATGGAAAAGCCAACCTTTATACCGAGGTATTTTCATAACTGCAAGGCCATCAACTTTCCTTTGTTTGCTTGCAGTAGTTGTGACTTAACTGGAAGTTGTGGTCAAGTCGTCGCCACTGAAGCAGACGTCATTTTAAACTCGTCAGCCTCTCACGCTCACCAGTACTCTGTGTTGTGATCAGATGCAACACTTGCTGGGAAGCTTTTGGCGCCAGTTATCTTTGTCACATTGTCATTCCGAATACCAGTGGGGCCAATTCTTTTAAATCTGTCTCAGTATATTTTCTGTTTCACTCACATTGCAAAATAATGACGTCAAACTCGTTGCACAGCAGGGGAGCTTTTGCACATGCAGGCCGTTTATCCTACATTGTTCATACACAGATAAGAAAGCAGCTTCTTCAATTTACCCTCCTCCCCTCGACACACAGAACAGCAGAAAAGGAGTTAACAGGGGAATCAATAGACGAATTGATTTCTTCAGCTTCAAACGCAACGCTGTCTATATTCTCTAGGTAATCAGAATTTTTTTTAGAATATAATTATCAGACGAACTAATACCTAAATTATTGGTTAGCTGCAACCTTATGCTTAAAATACTATCTAGGACTGTGGTGTGACTAGTCATTCAGCCACCGTTTCTGGTCAGTGGGATGTGAGGACAGAATAGCTTGTGCTGCAACTACTTTTTTAAATTTATCATACGTACTCCACTTTTATTTTTCTGTCTTCTCAGCGCTTCTTAAAAAGTTTCAGAACCTCAAATTGAATTTTCCTCCTTCCATATATCAGCAAGAAGTCATTACTTTAACTGACAGCAGCGTAACACTAATCAAAACAGTGAAAAAGTGGAGGAAACAAAATTAATCACAGTGAAATAGAATAGTAGAATACAAATCATGTCTATTTTGATTTGTGAAATTAACGTCTGTATTTTTAAAATGACTTTTAATGGTTTTTAAAATGAAAAAAAAAAATCATCTATAAATCATTTGGCACTGGCAGTAATTTGTCATCTAACAGATCCACACTTGCTCGCAATAAAGACAGTTTTATTGAATAGACTTCAAATGACCAAATTTGCTGTTCTAATTATGTGTAACTCGTGTTTATAACTTTCACTTGGCTCTCAAATCGTTTTACAAGCATCAATCAGAATTATGAGCTCACACGACAGGCAGCTTCAGATTCGAACAATGCAGCAGAGCCAGATGTTTTTCGACCTGAAGCGTTGCTACTTGGAAAGCGAACCTGAAATCTGAATGTGGTACAACAGCTCCACGCCCTTGTTCCTCATTCATTTTTCCCCCCCTTACCCGCAAGCTTTTTTCAATCACTTTTGGTACTCTCGCTGCCATTAACTTGCCATTGGACGCCTGCAGCCTGGAGCGTGAGGAGGAACATGTGCACGCACACTCACATGTTGCTCAGTCGCGAGATTATTTTCAGGCCTAATCTGAACAAAAACAAACAAAAACAATAAAGAGGACAGAGCTGCTGCTGCTGCTCTCGGACATATTGTGTCTGTTCCCCTCTCTGCTGGCAGTAATGAGGCCGTTAATACAGTTTTCCCCTGCAGCCCTCTCTGTCTGCACAGCACAAAGCTTCATCTGTTCAGATCTGCATTCAAACATGAGCAGATAGAGCGTGTGGTGTTCAGGGTGATCTGACACTGCATCATATCTCATGCACTAACGTATGAAAATTAATCTTATGTAGATTCATGTACAGTAATAAGGGTAAGACTTACACAAACACACGCAAACACACATACAAAAGCTGAGATTCAAAGGTACAGCGGTGTTAACATTTAATTGAATCTGTCCAATTCAGAATTTTAGTTGCTTAAAGATTTATTTTTGTGTCTTTGGAAGAAGGTTTTAAGGTTTCCTACAAAGAGCAATCAGATTTAAAGGATAAAGCTTCACATTTGCTGAAATTAAGTGAAATTCAAGCTTTAAAATGTGTCCTTTTTTTTTTCAATAAAAAAAATTACATAAAAAAATGAAATGGACAGCTTGCCTTTTTTAAGCATGGAAAACTTTTATCTCATTACACATTTATTTCTTTATTTTTACTTACACAGAACATCAATCCCCACTCTTTGGACATAATGTAACGGTGTGTTATTACAACAAGACCGAGGTTTCCATCACTTAAAGTTGCAAACAGATACAGCTGGAGTTAAACGCATCAAAAGCAGGTGAAAAGAATTCCACAAAAGCCTTTAAGCTGAGTAAGCTGAGTTTAAAAGACACGAGCTCATTGCAGGTTTATGATTCATGACTTATGTAAAGACAACAAAAAAAAAGAAAGAAATTTTCTTCACCTGGCTGTTCGGGGCAGATATGTGGGTTACGTGAGTAACCTGTTTGGTATGGAAACATGAGTGTTGTTCACTTGTTTTCTGATCTAATATTTCTGAACTGTAGCCTAGAATTATGTTTAATCTTGATTTTGCCTTAAATAGCCAAAGTCACTGTCACAGTAATTAAAGACACTTTAATATGTTTGTGTACATAAACAGAGGTATACAGAAGATACTGCTACGGTGTCATGCAAACACTCTGCAGTCATATTGGTACCATTTAACCTCCCAAATCATTACTTTAACTGAAATATACCGAAATATACATAAATATATTCCTGCTGTCTGGGAGATTTGTCTTTCTGTTGACACCAGAACTACAACATGCAGGCGCTGTTAACTAAAGAGACACTAATCTATGAGTTTGTTATTCAAGTTCTGGATTGAATCTTCAGGTTGTTCAACAAGCAACCGCATAAACACGCGAACACATGGAGACAAATGCCCAGAAAACAGGTCCCGACTCCTGCTGTGATTGTTGTGATAACAAGCCAAAAGGTGCTTATAGGAAACAGATCCTGTAACCAGAGCAGGTGTCAGGCTGTGTTAGTGTGAGCGAGTGTGTGTTCACGTGTGCATGCGAGTGTGTGTGCACATGTGAGTGGGCTTCATGGACCATTTGCTCTTTTGCCCAGTAACTAAAAATGTTCTAATCAGTTTGTTGTCATTTCCATCACTCTCGCCGAGTACAGATCAACAGATTTCATTGACTCTGAGGCTTGAACTTTTGTACCATTCCTTCACCTCTTCTTTAAAGATCAGTACAGCTGTATGAAGATCTCTATCAATTCCGCTAAAACTAGATGAAGTGAACTAGATGAAGTCTCTGTGCGCAGGTTCTCCGAAAAGCACGCCTTTTACATGTCTGTCGTTGGTCTAAATTAGTTTTTTTTTTTTTTTAATTGTCCCGATTTTAAAATTAAATTTTTGAATTTTCATTATGTAACGATGAATAATTAGTCTTTGTTTAGAAAACGAAATTATATGATGTATTATAATATATGAAACTGGCCTAGAAGTGAGTAATTTTAGTGTGTTACTAAGAATATGACTGATGAAGTAGTCTTTGGAGAAATTTCACCAATAATAATAATAATAATAATAATAATAACAATAATAATTATTATTATTATTGTTATTACTATTTATTTATTTATTTATTTATTTATTTATTTATTTATTTCTGAGGGCAAAGGAGACAAAATACACACAAAAGCCTCACATAGCCATATTGGCACTTTTATTTCTTGTTTTTAAAAGTGTACTTTCAAGAAAGTTGAAGTGCTCCTTTAGTTTTAATCACAATCCTGTTTGCATATTTTTAGACTGTATTTATGGAAAACATGCTGCTTTCCACTATAAAGGTGGTCTAGGTTCAGAAAAGGCCAAACAGTCTGCCCACACCCACAATACACACACAAACAACCAAGCAGACACACAGACACACACACACCTTTCCTTGCTTACAGTGGGTCTTCCTGTAGTTGTGGCGCCTCGCCGAACAAACACAGAGCAACAATACAGTACTGGCTAATCTGTGATCCTAAGGAACATCAAGTTCTGGAAACACAGCCAAACGCCTGCGCACACACACCCACACCCACACCCCCACACACACACACACACACACACACGGGTGAACAAACAGCTATCCCAGACAGGGGCCCCGACTTCGCCTCAATCAGGGGAAGAACGATGCAGGAGATTGCTGATGATTCTGATAGTCCATGAAAGAGAGCACATACACACACACACATACACACACTCACACACAGACACACACTCTGGCACAAACAAACCCGCCCACAGCACACTGATGGTTGGGATAGACTGGCTGATTGAAAGAGGCACAGAGGGGATGGAGAAAGGGAAAAGGAGAAAGAGAGGGAGACCACAGGTGGTGCGAAGGAGGTCAGCTGACCAGACTAGAAACCCCCCTGAGAATATCAAATGAGCTGAATGGCACAAATCTAAACATTTAGCTAGAGAAACTAAACTAAAATATAGTATATCATAAGTAAAAAGATTTACACGGCAAGTTCAGGCACCTTACAAAATGATTTATTTCAGGTCATCAGAGAAAGTAAAAAAAAAAAAAAAGTTTTAAAATTAATGGGTTATTTTGTTGTTGTCTGTATCAAGATTCTCTAAGACATAATTTATGTTTTAATTTGTGTTCTATACAACCACAATAACTATGTTAACAATGTCATTTTATACAGTGAATTGTAACAAAAGATTATGCAGAACTGAGCAGTAAAGTAGATTATATTCAGTTTCTTACTGTACTATCTGACAGTAAGAAACTGCTGTTGTACATGAGAGTAAGTGCACTGTTAAATTACAATAAAGTACAGGAAGCTTTAAGTTTTATTGTATAAATACACCAACAGTGTAGTGTTTGTTTCTTACTATAGAATCAGTACGGTGGAGTAAGGTATGCACGCTTTATAATATGATGCTGTTGGCTGTTTGGCTGTGACTATACTGATGTTTTGCCGTTACTAAAACAATCAGTACTGTTGTTTTTAAACAAAACAAAAAACAAAAAACAAAAAACAAAAAAAAAGCAGCTACAGATGGCACCTGAGAGAAGCTTTGGTTGGTTAAATCTGTAACATTTGTGGTTTTAGGGTCTCACATGGAAAAACTGAAGAAAATCTAGTTCCTAGCAATGATAACACTGATTCATTACTCAAAGTTTCTGATAAAGAGAGATGATTAAAAAGAGAACGTAAGGAGAAAACAGACTGTCTTTACTTTACATGTTTTCAAACGCAAACAGAATGAACAGAGGAATGACTAGGTGTAATCAGTAGGACAGGATTACAGCGACAGGATTACAGGAGGAATGTCAGTGTGGTACTGGTTCTCACTTTATTATTGCTTTCACTGAAGTTTCTAGCATAGTAGTCAAGTCAAGTCAGGTTTTCTCGACTTCAAAAGCTGTGAAACTCATTTTGGGGCATTTTTTAAGTGTTTGCAAAATATTTTCTGGCAGAAAAAAAATGCACCAGGTGAAGGTCAAAAACAAGCCCTGATTTACTGTTCCGTCCTGGTTATCGGCTCTTGACCTCTGGTCCCATTTTGCAAATTCACCTTGAATATTAAAAGTGCAGAGAGAGCTGAAAAGGACATTCAAGGAAAAAGCTTTTAACACACACGGGGAGGAAACAAAAAAGGGAACAGAAATCTCTTTCAACAGAAAAACTTTTCAAATGACCAAAAGTGAAAAAAAATGACAACTGTTGTCCTGGTGAGATACACAAGTTTCCCTGAAACTTTTTTTCCCCCCCAAACAGCATGAACTCCAGAACAGTGAAGCATGAGGAAGCATGTGGAGGCTTTTTCTGTGTTTGCTTTTAATGAGTACATGAGGTGTGATCAAAAATTCCCCATGAAAAGAAATAATCTAATCTGATTTATATTAGGCTGATCTCCCTATGAGGCCATCTCTTTGAGCACATAAGTTCTGTTCTGACATGCAAATCTCCAGAATGGATGTGGGTGGTCACTGAAGACTTTTTTTCACTGCTTGCATACAATGATACACCAAATCTAAGGTAGTCTGCGCTGACTATTCTCTTAGACACCTGTGGACATGACAGTAGAACTCTATATTGATGTCCTGATCCTAGAAGATGATTGGTGCATAAACTGGTTAATGTGGAAATGTGGGATAAGAGTCTTAACTGGAGAAATAGCTCTCATCAGCATTGATGACCCCCAACATGAAACTCGGGTCATTTTATAGAGGGTGAGGTTTCCTCTAAGAGCAAGTTTGAGGTGAAATTGTAGATGCATATGTACAAGTCTTCAACATGAACACTTGAATAAATGTGTTTTGTTATGCAGCAGCACCGTGGTTAAGGAGCATGCATCCATTCTTTATGCAGTGTGGTTAAAATGACTCTTGTGTTAAAGTTAAGGGAACTTTGTCATTGGTTACAATAACAGAAACAAGGCTGCGGATATGGAATGATTGCGGTCAAGCAGATGTTTCAGTGTGAAATAGAACAACAGCGCTCACCCCTTTTTAAAATTCCCTGTTTTGCTGACCCTTCCTTTCACCCTGACCTCTCACGACGTGGACTTTTACTTGTGTTTTTTCGTGGGAAATGCAAATATGTTTACAATAAAACTCCACAGGGCATCTTTAAAGTTAAGGAAAATGTGGCTGCAGTTATTTATGATGAGTTTCAGAAATATGTAAATAAAGCAAAATCCCTTCTGCAAACAACTTTCTATGTCCAGCTTCTGACTTCGAAGAGCAAACATTTCACAGTCACCCTTGAGGTGAAACAGGGGAAGTCTACAGGGAGATGGAGCTCAGCCAGGTGACACACAGTGGATCGTGGATCCCAGCCAATTTGGTAGCAGAGGAAGAGGAAGAAGGGGAGCTGGCGGACGGGAAAAGGGAAATGGCAAGGAGACACAGTTCTGAAAAAGAGGAGAATGTGGAGAAGCAGGAGAGGCAAAGAACAGAAGTGTTTGCGTGGGGGGGGGGGAGACCATGGCAACAACAACAAAGTGAGCGGGGTAAACAGCGCAGTCGGGAGTCCAGAATAAATGTGAGACAAAAAGCAAAAAAGAAAGAGGTTAAAGACAGGAGGAGGTAGCGTAGGCGGGTGAGAATGAATGAGATAAAAATAACAATGGAAAGATGTAGAGAGAGGTTTCCCAGACCGACTCCTCGCCTCCCCTGCTGTTTCCCCCTCACTGCACAAGGGTCTGACGGACAAATGGGATGCTGGACTGTACGTACGGCTGTCCGGGGCCCTCAGCAGTCAGCAGGGTCTGAGGTTTACCAGTTTGTTTATTGCACACACACTCTCATTTTTGAGCTCTTCTTGCCATTGAAACGAAAAACCTTCTTTCTCTATTTAATGCTTGATATTTACAACTCGACGGTGCACACACTCACTCAGACCGCATCTCTAGCTGAAGAAACTTCCAGTTTCATTACAGAAAGAAACGCAATCTTTTAAGCTCTTTTATTCGTTTAAACAGTCTTCGAGTGTTTGTGAAAAATTCCCCAGCACTAAAAACCTGCAGATAAAGTTGATCGTTTTATGTCTAATCGTGGTTGATGAGTTTTCTCTATTAACTGCTGGTTACGAGAGCTAAAAACAACAACCGTTCCAACAGTCTGGAAAAAAAAAAACTAACTAAAAACTCCCATTTTTAATCACTTTAAAAAAATAAAAATGAAACCAGCCAGTTCCCTGTTACCAAGCCTGTGCCATGGTGATCGCTCCAACGAGGAAACAGCACAGTTTTTTTAAAGCTGTCCAGTGAATTCACAGCAGGCGAGTGCTCATCATCGTCCTCCTTTACTCAGGCAGCTCCCTCAGCTAAACCAAACCAGCGCGCTTCCATTAGCGAGAACACGTCTGACACAAACGATCCCCTGTGGTGTGATACATGTGAGAAAGAAAAACCTTCAGATAATTCTGAACTGATTCTCCCAGCATTTTCCGTGGGTCATGTGTAAAAACAGCTTGTGTCAATAAGATCATGTTCAGTAAAAAGCAACAAAGTAAAACAAGCATTTGGTTCACAGGCATTCCCACTCAATTCACAGCACTGTATAGAAAAAATGAAATAAATTCACACCCGTTGCTGGAAAGTAAGAATCACTGAAATGCACTTTTATTAACTTTTAAATTCTGTGTCCTTCCTGCTCTGTAAGTGCTCTCAGCGCCGATGTGTTAAATAGCTGTTGGCCAGCCGCCTCTTTCTGAATCTGCACATGCCTCTAAAGCTTCAAGTCCACCGTTGTTCGTAAGCAGCAGCAGCAGCAGCAGCAGCAGGAGAAGCAGCGGGCTCGGTGAAAACCGTTCACCCAGAAAGAATCACTCACGGTAAACCACATGAGTCACACAGCTGACAAATGTAGCGTAGCTGTGTCTGTATCACTTTGTTACTTAATAACCCCAAGCCTCTCTCTCCCCACTCAATCTTTCACTCGCTCTACCTCCCTTTAGTCTCTCTTTTTGTTTGGCCTCTATTGTTTCAGTCCTCATCTTCCTCTCAAATTGTTTACCCCGAGTAAAACACTGAATAAGAGCTTGACAAACACAAACAGTGGACTCTCAAAATAAATGGACACATTCCTAACCACAGAGACTCAAAAACTGACAAACAGACTGAAGTGTCTTCTAATGTTGCTGCTGGTACAAAGCTTTTGTTTGTTTATTCAGATTTTAACTGAAAACAACTCACAATGGCAGAGTCGACAAGCGGCTTGTAATGCGTTGTAGTAGCACCCCCCTCCCCTCCCCTCCCCTCCCTTTCTTAAGGGAAGCAATAAATTCTGCCCGTACTTGATGTTGAAGACAAAGTTCAGTTGAGGTCTGGGAATCATTGCGAGTTGTTAAGAGGTGCTTCTTGTAAGTCATCAAACCAAAAGTGTAACATTAGTATTATTTAAGGTCAAGTTTCCAGCTTTGTCACACTACAGGAAAACTGTTTTGGGAAATCCCAACGCAACTTAAAAAGACAAAAACAAAAAAAACCCGAAAACAGTTGTTGAACAGTTGATGTTTTACGCCATGTGTTCTTGTTCGGCCTCATCAAAATCCAGAACCTGCATTAACCACAGTGCAGCTTCATGAGGGGAACATTGTGGTGCCGTTGCTCATAACGCACATCCAAGGTGTCAGCTGGGCAAAAGAAAAGTCGACACAGCCTCTGGAGCTGAAAATGAAGGCAAAAACTGCAGCTTGCCTAGCTGCCACTTGAGGCTCTTAAACTAGTGCTGAAACTATAAATCCAAATGTCTTCATAAATTTTGCATTTACATGAGTTCCAAACTTTTTCTTAGGAAAGGTAAAGCTTTCCTTCTTTAGACTGGGCAGTAAGGAAGACATATTTTAGAAATACCGTTCCCAACATGAAATATTTTAAAGAACTGTGAGGATCGAGATCCTGAGTTTTAAACCTCACTAAAGCGCTCTACTTGAGTTAATGTACTTATTCACTTCCTATCTCTGAATACAACAAGCAAGCTCCAATTTTAAGCATTTGTGCTTCACCCTCTCCGTCTCTCCTTGCACTCCTCTGTCTTGCAGCAGGCAGGTTGCGCACCTTCTGTAAGTGGCGTGATGTTTGGGTAGTGTCGGGAGGCCGGGTTTGCCCGAGGTTAGCACACAAAAGAGGCATGAAGGCTCAGTGCCAACCAAGCCCTCGGCCCACTGTGGAGGATGGAAGGCACCGAGTTAACGGGCTTCTGTAATCTGACGCAACGCCACAGCTGCTCCTTCTGCACTTTACTCATTGGTCTTTAAATACCTCATTGATTTACACTCATCTATATCACCTCTGCATCCACTTGATTATCTCGCTGTCTTGTTTGAGAAGTTTCTGTCCTCCCTTTTGTGTGCTCTCCATCTTGTCTTTGGCAACTTGTTCACCTCCCTCACCCTCCCCTCCCCTCTCCTTCCCATGGGTGAGTACAAGAAAGCAGGACACAAAGATGTAACAACAGCAAGAATATGTTGCCAAACTGGTGTGTTTAGGAGATAATTAAAACCACAAATCAGGCTTTTAAACTAGTTACTCCACAACACCAACACCAGTCAGGATAAGGTTCAATATGACCAATATGATGGAAATCCCTGTGAGCAGTTCTCTCTAAAAGCACCGCAGCGCTGACAGCTCAAACAAGCTGCCAGAATTATTCAGCAAGCATTAACACTGCCTAACGTCAGATCACCAAAAGGTAGAGTCCAGCCCACTGCATCAAAACTGCATTTTACACTTTTCATTGTATATTACTCTAAGAATCAAGTTGCAGGTTATACTTGGAGCAAATCATAAAACTGTTGCTTGCTAATTTCGTCCAAACCAAAAGTTTTACAACCTTCTGACAGGAAAAAACAAACACGACCTGTGGCCACCGTGACGACCTGCTTCTTTGATTTACGATAAGTTGTTTAAATTATACTTGTTGTTACAAAGTCATTGCAGCCGGCTCATCTATTTTATAAATGGATGGTTCATTAAAGGTCGATGTACTTCTTAAGACAAAGAAAGGGAACATTTGGAGGCATTTTTTTAAGTTATTACAGTGGTTCAACTGGTCTGAGGTTTAAACTGGGCTACATGCGCTCCATAAAATAAAGTGATGTTCAGATGACTTAACATGCACATGACTACTAGTTGTTTTTTCTCCTAGAATTAAAACCAAATCATCTCCTCAATAAATGCAAAACGTTTTATACCTAGAAATTGCTACGATAAGGTATAGCCTTTGCAGTTCTTAATATATTTTTTAAAATCCACTATTTAAATAGGCCCATTTTGTTATTGCTAGAATATACAGTTACACCCCCACCTACTATGATAACGGTAAAATGTCCTCCAAAGAGACAGAAAATACACCCAAATGGCTCAATCTCTCAGCAGTCATGTAATGTATATCTGCCTGGCAGCTGCCCTGGACTCTGACCTTTGAGCATTGTTTCCAATGGGATCACATGCTGAAAGAAGCGAGATGAGTTCCTCACAAGCCCACAACTTATTTCTGGTATCAGTCGACCAACAAGTAAAAAAGAAAAAAAAAGAAAAAAAGAAGCTATTCAATGTATTCAGTAGCGTGACAAACACTGCTGGTGTATTACGGAGTCACGCTGTGGTAACGGCTTTCTGAAGTCGTTACAGACCAAAGTAAACAAACAAGTGTACACTATGTCAGCCACAGTTATACATAACAAGCAAAAATACTAGTAATGTAACATTCCTTGTGAATCCAGTTGAGCAATGTAAATGCTCGGGTCTAAGAAATGAATAAAAGCAAGTTGCAGAGCAATACAGTGAAGATTTTTTGGCTTGAATGAGGGAGAAAAATTTGGAACTTATTGCAGATTATAGTAGTCACACTAACATAACAGGAAAATTTCATGATGTGAACGTGACACAGACGTAAGAATATAACAGAGCAGGTGACTTGGACTTATACCGTTGTAATGATCAACCTTGGCACATCATCGTAAGTCAACAAGTAACAAAATCCAAATTATTGTTGCAACAAAATCATGTTCATATTATTTATAACACAATATAAGATATATTTCAAAATAAGAGAGAGCTTTCCTTTCCCACTGATCAACGACTGACACGCTTGCAGTCATTGTTATTTTGGGAATTTCAGCTTGCCTGGGGGACATTTTGGGGTTTTGGGAGCACTACTCGCTGCTTATACAAACTCAGGAAGTGTTTCTTTGCTCCAAATCAAAAAGGTGTGGTATATCTACCAGCAACTAATATCATCAAGACTCAGAAAAGATTGCAGTGACAGTTCAAATCAGTGTTGACTCAGCGGATGACAAGACACAAAGCTGGCCTTACGCACACAGACTTAATCAGACGTTTTTCAGCCAGTTCAAGGTTCTTGTATCGTGTTCGACTTCTTTTCAGGCTCTTGTGAAAATGTACTCCTGATAGGCGATCCTGAATTTATTTGTGCCTTTAGTTTGAACTTTTTTTTCTTTCTTATGAACTGATTTATCTGATTACATGTTTTTTTCTGTTTTTTTAAGAACTTGTGTGACTGCTTTAACTTGCCGAAACTCATATTGGTAATGTAGAAAAACCTAAAAAGTACCCCGTTTCCTCCCATGTTGCTTTACTGTATTTTCAGTTTTGCTTCAAGGGGAATGCATTTTCTCTCTGAC
>VUQG01045518.1:19262-54103 GCA_015106755.1 Etia nguti
ACAAAAATCTAAAAACAAAAAAAAAAAAAGAAAAAAAAAAAGGCAAAGCCCGCATAAGGTGGAAGCTTGATCCAGAAGATCCAAGATAGTACATGCAGGAGACAAGGGTTCAACTACAGTGTGAAATCACTACTTTTTCCCCTCACCAAGTCTTGTACTGTTTGTTGACCTATACATTTTTTTAAATATTCAATCCAACTGCAGAAACGTTAATGATTAGTCAGTTATTAAAAAACACTATTATTATTATTTTCTCCATTTGCAGACTTCCCCATTGACAGTTTGTTCATTTTATCTTCTTCCATGAGCGTGTTGAGCTTTTACAAAACAGTAAGCAAAAAACAATCAAATACATTCCAGCTGTAGCTTTAAAACAGACATACACACCAACTTATAAAGAAAAATCAGTGGCTCGGTGATGAAAATCTTCTAAAATCTTTTTGTGTATCAGGATACAGAAAATATGTACCTGCTGGACAAGAAGTCAGTTCATCACATCCACATGAGTATTATTAATAAAACCAGTGAGAGACACCGCATCTCAAACACTGGCAGCTGTCATGAATCAAAACTTATCAAACCAATTATGACTTCCAGGCAGCAGCAGTGACAACGTACTACTGTGTGACACAAAGACAAACACACACATACACAGCACACCAGTGAGAGGACAAACACCAGTGAACTCTCACACACTTACACACACACACACACACACGCTTTTCATGTGCAGCCTGACAGAGACACACTTGCAGAGATCCCTTTCCCTAAAATGGCCGATAGGTCTTCAGCGGGAGCACCGAGGCGTTGACCAGTTAGAGGAAATGCCCCTATATTCATCTCACTTTCCATCTCCTCGAGCCATTTTCTCCCTCTTTCTCTGAATGTTTCCACCCCTGGCACAGTTATCCTGCCTTAGTCCCCTGCTTTGTTCACCTTTAGGCCTGATCTGACAGACAAGAGCTGCAGAGAAAAGATTCACAGAGGTGCACTGGACATACAAGCAGGTGTCAAGCGAAAACAGCTGCACTGATTGAAATCAGTTTTCTTCTCCAGGTAGTGTGAAAGATTAATCTGCAGAAAATCTCTGGGAATCTCTTAATTAAATGTTAAGTTGAACATCTTTTCACACTCTCACTGGGAATCAAGCAGCAAACCTCATTTAAGATTTTCCCACAGGCCAGATGTTAAAGCTAAACAGGCTGTTGTGACCACACAAACCGAGACAGGCTGAGACCAGTAAAGCATTATTACGCAAGATTAAGCCCGAGGCTTCATCGCTACTGATGAACAATTAACAGCCAAAAAAAAAAAGGAATAAAGCCAGACAGAAGAAACCTAAAATACTACAATACATAATTAGTTGACGAGCCAAATTATAAACAACTTCACTGTAGAAAACATGCAGTATCCAGGCCTTGGTCAGATCAGTGCTGGGATACATTGACCTAGATGAAACATGCATAATAATCTCCTGTTTGACAAACTGGTTACAGGACAAGATTATCTGCTGTGTCATGTGACTAAGTTAAGAAAAGAAAAAAAAAAAGATGTCACAGCTCTACGAATTCTGCCAATCATGCCGCCAAATATCCAGCAAGAGTTTATGAGATTTTGGCTAAACTTCAGGTGGTGAGCAGCCCTAATCTCCTGTGCAGGAAAGCACTCTCACAGCAAGGTACTGCAATATATCTGCAGGTCTAGAACTTTCCTGATCAGGCAGTCTGATATCTGTTGTAATGACTGAATATCCTATACAGATGCCGGCTTCTGTTAAAAGGAGGTTAAAGGTTAAGAGCTTGGATTCTCTCCAGAAAGTGCAGCCTTACTCAAAAGAAATGCGTGGAGTCCTTTTTTCCCCTTGTTCTTACTTGTTCAAAACTCCACGAACGTCTTGTTACTATTTATATATTTATAATGACATGTACTGTTCTATACTAAGCTGCTACTCTGCATGCAAGTTGTGCATTTTCTCTGTCTGCTCAGCATCCTGTGTGCAGGATCAAAGTGTTTTATGCGGGTTAAATTATGCAAGAAAAATGAAGTTTCATATGAAGAAAAGAACTTCCATTCCAGGCTCCAACAGCGAGCCTCTATAGAGGTATTTACACACACATAATTTTTTAAAAGTGAATGATTTGTTTACAGGACCACTTAATGTGGAAAATAGTCAGCAGTGGGGTTTAACCTTAGAATGAGCGAGAAGCAGATCAGAAATGGTATTAAATTTCAAATTTGAATATAATTAGAAAGTATTTTAAAGTCCTTTAAAGTTCATTCGGGGTTTTACAATATGCACAATTCAATGTGAATGCGGCTTCTCGCAGTGAAAGCCCAATCAAGTGTGGTTAAAGCCATTAACAATCGGCAGCTCATTTCCAAAACAAAAGCTCAATTCAGTTACAGGCTAAACCGGCCACTTACCTTCCAGCCCCGGTGCATCAGAATTAATGCAACGCTAAGATTAAAGCTGTGTGAAACCACCGCCTGTCGCTGCCTTCCAAACAAGCACAGAGCGCAAAGCTAGGCCAAGTCACATGCAGCACTGCAGCAACAGGTCCCTCTCTGTGCCGCAGCAGCCAACTGTCAGGCAATTTTTGCACTAAATAAACAGCCTTTGTTATTAAAGCCGCGAATTAACAAAGTCACATCCAAGCGGAAGGCAATTAAAACCGCAGAGAGGCTGAAGGAGATGATTGAATCCAGTATCTCTTACCTCTTTTTCTCCTTATCGGCTGTCATTTTCGCAATGCTGTTTCCACGACAGTCTTGAGTAAAGTCCAACTTTAGAGTAAAAAAAAAAATTATATTAAAAAAATAGGGAGTCGAGAAAAAAGCAGGTTTAAGACCGAAGTGCGCAGGTCACAAGGAGCCCGCTGACAGATGAAGTCATTAAACCTGTGAAGCGTTAAGTTAGTCCAGGCTGGCGGTGATTGAGCTGGGGGATTGGGGCCGTACAGTCTCAGAACACTGCCGAGGATTGTACAACCTCTCACCCGCTGAGAAAAGACTCCACACAGTCTGAACGCTGAGCTGCTGCTGCTGCTGACAGAAGCCGCCCGCAGGTCCGCTTGTCAAAACTTTTCTTCGCTTGCTGATATGCAAACTCCCAGAGCTGCTCTGCCTCTGACCTGAAGCTCAGTCCCGAACAGCTGATTGGCTGGAAACGCCACCGGGAGACCACCCCGCCCCTTTATTCAGCCCCGCCCCTGCCACTGTGGCCGCTGAGCTCCTTACCTGTTTTAATAATAATAATGTTTACTTTATTGATCCTCGTGGGGAAATTCCTCTCTGCCTTTAACCCATTCACTCAGTGAAGCAGTGGGCAGAGCCAGTGCAGCGCCCGGGGAGCAGTGTGTGGGGGCGGTACCTTGCTCAGGGGTACCTTGCTCAGGAGTATCTCAGGGTAGCCGTTCAGTGGATTCGAACCCCGGACCTTCCGATCATGGGGCAACTGCTTTTACCTACTGAGCTGTCCAGGCTTTGTGCAGGCTGATCTTATTCCTACAGGTGAGGACGTTATAAAGCTCGAGTGCGGACAATCTGTAGATTCTGTCGCTTTTTGGCCTAAAAACTAGCCTTCAGTAACCAGACTAGAAGTATAATGTAGTCAACTCTCACTTTAATGTAAACTTATGAAGCTTTACATGATTACGACTATTCTGAGAATTTATCTTTATGTCATAAACACAGGAACAGATTGTCTCAAAAGTGAGTTTTAACTCTTTAACAGTGTATCCTAGTTCTGTTTCTTTAAAGGCACAGTTTAATTACTTGTGTGACCTTTCTAGGAGATATTGAACTTTTACTGAATGAAATGCTGTGTCAACTTAGACTAAGAAGTTTAAAATCCAGTCTTAAGTATTATTTGTAGTTCATGTATTAAACTTAGGAAATCCTAATCAGGTAAGGCTCAACCTCCAAAGCTGAGAGCCTTTAGGATTGTTGTGGGTAATTTCTCCCGTGAAGAAAAAATTTAGGCTCAGTTTGTAGAAACTTTCACTTAATAACTCAACATTTCAAGTTAAGTATCTTAAAACTTTGTCTTACTCGAAAGTGAGTTGAAATTTTGAGACCCTTGGTCAGTAAATTCAGATTTTCAGTCACTTAACTCGATTCTTTTTGGACAATTTCTGCTTTTCTAGTGGTGAAAAGCCTCCAAAAAGGGGGATGATTTTCTTTTTTTAACAACTGGATCCATCCAGATACTGGAATCAGGGTGATGGCCGCGTTGATTATTCCACCGTCTCCACGCTTGCTCAAAAAACACAAAAAAACATGACGACACTCAAAACGCTATAGTTGAAACTTCAAAATGTAGAATTCAAAACCAGTGAGTGATGTCATGGTCATAGTCTGTATGTCATAGGTGTGTCGTGACTATGATACACCTTCAATCTGTTGTTTGAAACACACTGATGCTACCATTACACAATACAACCAATATCTATAGTGCTGCAGTTTGTAGTACTGTAAGTACTTTGTTACACAACCTGTTAAATTACTTTTGCGTTACTTTTTAACAAAGATGCCAATGACAATTTCTGGTTTCCAAATTTCCACATATATATATATATATATATATATATATATATCTATATATATATATATATCTTATCTGTACTCTAATTTTAACAACTGTACAGTACAGTGATCACATTATTACACAAAAAAGGGAAAGACCCACAGTATTGTGAGTTTGCCAGTTTCATTAATTAATGTGGATGAAAAGATTATCTCCAAGATACTTGCTTTGAGGCTTGAGAAGGTACTTCCTTTCTTGGTGCATAGGGATCAGGTTGGTTTTATGAAAAATAGATGTTCTGCAGATAATTTACGTAGGATATTGCATATATTCTGGAAGAGCAGGAATAATTCAGATCCTGTTGTTGCCTTCTCCTTAGATGCGGAGAAGGCCTTTGATAAAGTTGAGTATGCATTTCTGTTTCATACATTGAAGAGATTTGGCTTTGGTCCCATATTTAGGCAGTGGATTCAGGTAGTGTACACAGATCCAATGGCTACAGTCACTACCAATGGGATAATGTCATCCTCCTTCTCGCTAAGTCGAGGCACTAGACAAGGCTCACCCTTATCACCTCTTATTTTTGCTTTGTTTCTGGAGCCTCTCGCTATTGCATTACGCGAATGTATCAAAGGGGTGGATATGGGTCAAGAAGAACGTAAAAAATTTTTATATGCGGATGATATTCTATTGATCACAAGTAACCCAGAAAAGGCTGTTCCTGCAATCTCTTCAATCATTGACTCTTTTTCTGCAATCTCTGGCTACACCATAAATTGGTCTAAATCTGAAGCTATGCCTATTTCTAAAATATGTCCTCCAGCCATTAGGAACTCATGGCAATTCAAGTGGATGCCCAGGGGTTTGACCTACTTAGGGATTAAATCGACACCTGGTTTGGGTAACATAATGCAAGTAAATATTTTTCCAGTGATTCAAAAATATTCGCCCTCTTCTGCAGAACTGGGTCAAAATGAATCTGTCTCTATTGGGCAGAATTAACCTGGTGAAGATGATTATTGTTCCAAAGTTCCAGTATTTTCTTCATATGTTACCTATAGCAGTCCCGCATAACCTGCTTAAGCTTTATAATACATGTGTGGAGGATTTTGTGTGGGCAGGCAAAAAGCCATCCTTTAATCGGTCCAAATTATAGGCTGCGAAAGGAAAGATAGTGGTGGGTTGGCATTATCTAAGATGGTTTGGTATCATTATGCATTCTCTCTCTCTCAGTTAGTTAAGATAAACAACTCTTTTGGGGAGAAGCCATCATGGGTGGCGATTGAGGAAAGTTTAGTGGCTCCTACTCCTCTAGAGGCCTTTTTTACTCAGAGGGGAAGACCAGTACCATTTAAAGATCCAGTGTTGGCTTTTATACAAGAGACCTGGTTTAAAGTGCACCAATTTATCAACACTAGCACCTATCTTACCTCTAGAGCCTCTATCTGGTATAATAAGCAAATAGTAATTGGTAAGAAACCGTTCAAGTGGGAGGCATGGGCTAGGGCAGGTATAAATGAGGTGGGGGATCTATTTGGGCAAACTGGCATGAAATCATTTGCTGAAATTAGACAAGAATTTAATCTTGATAAAAGGGAGTTCTCAAGGTTTTTTCAAATTAGACATTGTATCAAAGCTATTCTGAACACCAACCCAGATCCTCCATCTAGCATTCAGGAGTTGTTGGCAGCTCCAGATATTAATAAAATCAGAGCGTCAAAATTCTATGGTATCTTCAGAAAGGCACATTCGCCCCGTCTGGAGGGGCTGAGGTTGTGCTGGGAGAAGGATCTGGGAATCCGGATTTTAGAGGATAGTTGGAAGAAGCTGGTTTCATTGTGGTATGCTTGTTCACGCGAAACACAATCTCAGCTTATCCAATATAAGTTACTTCACAGAAGTTACTGGACCCCTAGTAAGTTAGTCAGGTTGAATCTTGCTGATAAGGACACCTGCTGGAAATGTCAAGAAGAAACCGGGACCCTAGCTCATATGTTTTATGCACGCCGGAAAAATGACCATTTGTGGGACGGGATCATTGACCTTTTGAATGGTCTTTTTTATCTTAATCTTTCTAAATAGCCTGCTCTATGTATTCTGGGTCTGTTACCTGACAGCATTACTCTCACGGGAAGACAGAGGCTATGGGTGCATTTCAGGACAATACTGAGGCATTGGAAGTCAACTAACTTCTGTTGCTTCAAGGAATGGACTGAACAAATGACAAAAATGGCATTATATGAACGGTTACGTACAGAGTTAATGGGAGAGAAGATATTTTTAATCAGGTCTGGGGCCCCTTTTTGCTGTATTTAGACAATATGTCTTTCAGATAATGTGATATGTTTTGTTTTTCTTGTTTATTTTTTAATTTTTCCCTTTGACAGCCAGTAGAGGAGAGAAGAACAATGTTTAATGTAGCCAGTGGTCATGGTCATCCTTTTGTTTCTGGGCACCTGTGTGTTTTGTCCTTGTGTTTTTGTTTTTTGTGGTTGTTTCCCAGTAGGCGATTTTTTATTTACTTTTTTGTGCCTTATGGGTTGTGTGTTGTTTTTTGTTTTGTTTTGTTTTGTTTATTTTCCTTGATATTCTGTATTTCAGTTTGGTTTGTTGTTTGTAAATAAGAAAAGGACAGAGAGCTGACAATATTATTTCCTTTGTAGTTTATGTATGTCTGGTTCTGTCCATTCAAAACATGAATAAAAAAAAAAAGTAAATGGTATTTATATTACAGAAAAGATTACTTTTCAGCTGAGATTAAGAGGAGAAAACTTCCCTAAATAAATGGGAAAAAATGGACTTCCTATCTTTAAGGGACTCAGGATGCGGAGGAAAAGAATTACTTATGATATGTACTGTACAAATCATGACATGGACTGGTGAGCCCAAGGGTTTTGTTTGCTGTTCTGGATTGTCTGTTGTTATAATGAAAATGATACATAGAAAGTAAAAAAAAAAAAGAAAAGTGTCAGTTCTGTAAGTGAAAATGTCTTGTTGCTGCCAGAGGTCAGAGGAGAATGGCCAGACTGCTTCAACCTGATCGCAAGGTAATAGTAATGTTAAACCTTGAATCAGATGGACTACAGCAGCAAAAGACCACATCAGGTGCTGCTCCTGTCTGCTAAGAACAGGAGACTGAGGCAACAACTGGAAACCAGAAGACTGGAAAAATTTTGCCTGGTCTGAGTCTCACTTTTTGAATGGTAGGGTCACAATTTGGCAAAAACAGCATGAGAGCACGGAACCCT
The DNA here is from genome assembly GCA_015106755.1 of Etia nguti. Lineage (NCBI taxonomy): Eukaryota > Metazoa > Chordata > Actinopteri > Cichliformes > Cichlidae > Etia > Etia nguti. The sequence goes on from VUQG01045518.1 coordinate 27,036, forward strand.
CCTGCTTTGTATTAACAGTACTGGTATTGGTGTAATGGTGTGGGGAATATTTTCTTGGCAAACTGGCTAATCTGCAGCAACTGTGGACCAAAATCTCTAAGTTTCCATCACCTTGATGAATCGATGACACGAAGAATTAACGCACCTCTGAAGAGTTGGGGGGATAACACAGTACTACCATGGTGTGCCTAATCGAGGGGCCAGTGAGTGTATGTAAATACTGTTGAATTGCTGATAAACATGGGGCATAGTTAGCATCAGCTAATGAGGAAATGCTGGTGTCCGAGTGTAGCGTGTGTGCTAAATACAGTTTAGTAATTAGCACATGGATAAACAACATGAAACGTTGCTCTCTTTAACTTCTCTTTAGCGCAGTGAGATGTGAGAGCAGAAACCGTACATCTGCAGCTTGCAGTTACTTTTCTTTGAACCCACAGACAGCATAAAAGTAAGAGTCGGTATTTTACACTGCCCATGCTTCAACACAGTGGAGCTAGCTTCTGTTAGCAAGCATCACGTTTCCTCAGCATCCGCAGCCCCCGCTGCTACCGTTAACAGACACAAGTCAAAAGTCTAGTTACAGGAGCGAAGATCAAATGAAGACAGATGCTGGTGCACTGTTAGCTCAACTGAGTTCACTAGCTTAGAACATAAAGAAGTCCCATTATAAAAGTGCCTACCAATGAAGACCACAACGGAATGAGCGTCTTCTTCTACGCCGGAAGCACAGTTCCGTGTGAAGGAAATGCTGGGTAGTTACCTGTCGCTAAGCACCGGTGCTGCATCGTAGGCAGTAGACACACTCCTCAAAGATCCCCTTTGAGGATGTTATGGTAGCCGGTTTATAAACACTTAGACGGTTCATTTTCAAAATGTATCAAAGTAAAGTGAATAAGAGTGTGGGTTAGTACAGTAAAATAAAAATGGCGAAGTTAGGGTTAACTCGAAGTAGTTACTCATACTTGCAGCCTAATGAACGTCAACTCTCACTTTATGTATTTCGGTTAACGTTAGAAAGAAAAAAAAAGGGATCTATTTATTTATTTTTCCTTAAAATAAAACACAGTTTATGATAATGTAAACCTGTAGATTTTACAATTACGAGTTCAATTACAAGTTGAATATTAAACACACACTGTATTGTGAAGGTTTTTGTTGCATTTAAAAATACAAGATTTTAAAGGCAATTTAAAAAGAGCTGTGCATACTTCTCAAACATATTTAAAATAATATATCAACATAACGGTAAAGAATAATCCTTAAAGGGACTGCTTATTCATATGAATCTGGTCTGTGGCAATAATTACAAATTCCAAAAAGCACACATTTTGTTTGGAGCAAAAAATAATCTGCTACCAGGAAATATTCAAAGTATGTTTTCTGTAAGAGAACGTAGTTGTAATTTAAGGGGTTTTTAGCAACTTCAAAACTATTAATGTGTGTACTACCAGAAAAAGTTTTAGTGTTTATGAGTCAAAATCTGGAACAGGTTGAGTGGGGAGATGAAGCAGTGTCCAAACATGAAGCAATTCAAAAACACGAAAAATAAAGATAGGGATTTTCCTGATATATAAAGTAGAGAAAGATATTTGACTTTCAGTAAATATCTCTGTTTGTGTAGGTGTTATTGTAATTGCTTGGGTTTGATCTGTGGATGTAAGGATTTGGAGTTGTAAACACACAATAATATGGTAATATTTTGGTAAATGGACTGGATCTTCGTAGCACTTTTCAGCTCTACCTGAGCACTCAAAGGACTTTATTACAGCTTGCCTCATTCACCCTTTCATACAAGTACTTTTTGTATACATATATGGTTTCTATCTAACATTTACACATGTTCATACTGAGATTATTTCATCAGAGATGAACTTGGAGTTAGTATCTCGCCCAAGGGTATGTGGCATGTAATTAGATGACCTGCCCAACGTCCTGAGCTACAACTACAGCCACCTGACCCTTGCATAGTGTACATATTCTGTGTAAAAACAAAAGTAACAACAATAAACAATAATTTATTATAGTTGCTGATGTTAACACGGAAGCTTAATAAATAATAACTGATGAATTATGACAAAAGGCATTGCATAAGTTCTGCCCCTGTACACCACCATTTTAAACCAAATAATCAAGCTGTGATTGAAGTGCAGACTGCAAGCTTCAATTCAAGGGATTTGACTAAAACTTTTGTTTTAAATGTTTCATAATTACAGCCTTCTTATACACCACCTACCCTCCATTTTCAGAGTCTCAAAAGTAATTGGACAGCAGAATGATAAGCTGTTCAGATTTCTCCCCCTTTCATGACAGATTACACAGAGAAAATGTTTGGGGTTGATTCCAAGTGTTGAACTTGCATTTAGTAGCTTTTAACTGGAACTCTCAATATGATGTAGAAAGAAATGTTTATGAAAGCGATGATGGCTAAATATCCAAAATAAACCTATCAGAGAGATAGCAAAAAGTTTAGGAGTGGCCAAATCAGCAATCTGGTGCATTTTTAAAAAGAAGGAATGCACCAAGGAACGCAGAATTCTTTCCTTGGTTAAGAAAAACTCTAACTGAATGAAGACTACTTGGGGAGTGATGTATCTAGGTGTATCCGTATACAGTCAAGACAGGTTTTCATTAATGTAAATACAGATGATTTACACCTAGGTGCAAACCACTGATTACCCTCAAGGACATGAAGGCCAGATTAGATTTTGCAAGAAAACTGTCATGGTCCTGGTTTTTGAGTTTGTTTAGGCTTGCTGTTCTTTCTTTGGGAATATTGAGATTCTAATATTCAGTTTTGATAGTCTCTGAGTTTTTTTTTTACTTGTGTTTCTAGTTTTTAGTTCTTGTTTAATTTCATCCCCTTTCATGTCCAGTCTAAGTGTCACCTCTGTGTGTCCTTCCCAGTGTCCCCAGTGTGTAGTCAATCATGTCTGTTTATGAATGTCAAGTTCGATCTCTGTCCCTCGCTCTCTCTCTGTCTTTCGCTCTGTCTCGCTCCCTCTACCATGACCGCAACATCTAAGAGAGCTGGCGCAGTTCTGGGAAAAATCTTTGTACAGATGAAACCAAGATGAACTTTTATCAGTTATCATCATGATGAGATGAAAAAAGAATGGAGAGGGAGGGAAACAGCTCATGATCCAAAGCATTCCCATCATCTGTCTCGCCTATAGATAGATCGATCGATAGATTGATAAACAGATAGATAGAATTACCTTGACATTCATGCTCATGAGTAGATGTAAACCTATGACTGCATATTTACTTAGGGGATTAATTAGAAATATTTCCCAGCATTGTGATGATTTTTGCATTTTAGTAGTTTGTTTGTTTGGCGGTGTTCGTGTAGTGCACCATAGTTGGAAAGCCAGTGGCGCTTTTTACTTCAATTACATGGTACTGACCCAGTGAATTACTCCTTGGTATGTCAAGTACTAATTTATTTTGTAATCACTGCCTGTTCTCATTTGGCACTGATTTAATTTACTTCTCAGTAAAAGTGTGATGCTGCAGTGAGTTGCTGGAGGTCCTGATCTTGTTTCACAATAATCTGGTGGTCTGGGGATTCCGTGCAAAGAGCTGCAAATACAGAATTCCCCGGGTTGCATAACAACAGATTTCCTCCAGGGAAACAAAGTTTTACAGCCCTGAGATGTATCAAGTTCAACTGAGTGTTCCCTCTCCCCCTCCTTCAGGGCCTCCCCTTTCTCCCGCAGCCCCAAGTCCACCGCTCCACTTTGTACGAGACTCTCTAATGTCTCTCCCTGTTACTCTTCACTCAAATTAGTAACGTTCCCCCTGTTCTTCCTTTCTCTATTGCGCTGTTCCCAGTGAGTGTCAGACACTGCAATTGTTTGCATATGTTGCTTGTAATGTGGGGCACATGTGGCTTTCTGTCCATTCACTTTCACAAAAATGCTGCTGAATTGAATTAGTAATCATCTCGGGAACTACCTTTTTGAGCAAAAAACCCCCAACAACAACCACAATGAAGAATGTAAAAAAGTAGACAACAATAGTAATTAAAGCTAATTATTTACGTGTTCTCTGTTTTAGAAGTACTGTTATTATCTGCTAATGTAGAACTTTGATTTCAGATTTAAGTTTTTAATTTGACTGTAAGTTATCACGACTGGGGATGATCGAACAATATTGATGGACAACATTGTTGGCTGAATGGCAATTTGTTTGCACACACGATATTTATATTAGTATTAATAGTGATGGTAATATTATTACAGGGCACTGTTTTGTTTTGTTTTTTATAGGAAGTGACTTTGTCCTTATGTGCCTTACTGGCAAGAGTTCAGTTGGTTTTGCAATCAGAATTTCAGTGATTTCTGATTTTGAGAAACAAAGAGTTTTGGAACACTGTGTAAGCTGTAACAATTTATGTCCGATGTGCCTGTGTTGCATCTTTTTTCTTGGACATCTGCAGCTTCACGTCTGTGACAATCTTCTCTCTTTCTCGTTGGCTTTGACTTCTCCTCATCCTGCTGGGAATACGCAGCCTTGAGTCTGAAATGTGTTTACATTTTGAGTATGTTACAAATTATCTGCTAAGACTAACTTTGCGTGACTTGGCAGAAGCCTTCACCTTGCTCAGATGTTGTTTGGGTCAAACGTTTTTTACAGGGTTGCACTCTCATTTTGACTGTCTTTATCTGACAAGGGTTTTCCAAGCCAGATGTGAACCCAGGAAAAAGTTAAAACTCACTATGCTGATGTCTGTCTGTGCGCCTGCACACATGTGCTCATATGAGTGTATGCATGAACGTGTGGTGTAGGCACCTTTTCAATATGTCTGCAATATTTTTCTCAACTGGGAAGACTCCACTTTTTCATAATACAGCAGAAAATCAGAGGGAATTACCTAAACAATCTGACAACATTAATGTATTTTTTAAAAAATCTGCTATCGTAAATTAATAGTTCTGTTATATCTTAACCTCCCTTATCAGGTTAACTGATGTTATATTGTGTATCAAGGATTGTCCAAGGACATTAAAAATGTCCCAAATGTTCCCTTGCAGTGTGTCTTTAATCTACTTATAGATATCAACATATTTTATTATGCCACTTAATATCCCCAGGGTACTGTAAAAATATTAGAGTTTGAAACTGAGTACTTCTTGTGCAATGTGTTCTTTCAGGATTGTGATGTTTAGAGTCAGAATAGACTAGGACAATTCCCAAAGTAATTCAAGCTCAAACTCACAGCAAAATGCATTTTCTACAGTATTATCAGTAATTAAAACAAGGCCAAGTCATGCATGAGTAACACATATTTAAGAGTTGTGACTGAAAGTATATATATGTGCTTTTTTACTCATTTTCAGTCCAGTCCTCATTTCTTTCTTTGTTAAGTCACTTAATGTTGCCCTGAGAATCATTCAAGCTAAGAATGCATGGAACTCAAAGGTAGAACCAGTAATATGTCCACATTTATTAGAAAACTTAGCGAAGAACCAGTTTTAATCTTTATCTTTATATCTTTAGGTTCTTTGTTATGAGCAGTCTGTCATGAAACAGTATTTTTTGTACTAACAAGTTGGTTGCCAAAGAGTTATTAGCTAAAAACATGCCATACCTTGGTATGGTGTACAGTGTATCTCGAATAAATTTAAGAAAACAGGGCAAGTGTTGGACAAAAAAGAAGTAGCAGACCAAAAAAGTCTATCTATAGCAGATGTACAGTATATGAAAGTCGTGTCCGTAAGAAGCATGACTTTTCATCTGATCCATCTACTGTTCACTGAAGGCTGATCAGAAATGGTCTCAGTGGAAGGATAGCTGTCAAGAAGCCATTCTTAATGAAGGGAAACAGGGAGAAAAGGTTGAGGTTTGCCAAATTACACAAGAACTGGACAGAAAATCAGTGGCATCAGGTCTGATAGAGTGATCATTAATTTGTATGCAGCAGGTCAAAAGTGAGTGTCTACAGCCATCTGTAAAACACAGTGGAGGTTCTGTCATGGTGTTGTCAAAACTGATGAAACTACAAATGCAGAAAAATGCTGTCAAATTTTGACCCACCATGTAATACCACTTGGACAGTGTTTGATTGTCATTATTTTTCATCATGACAATGATCAATAACACATTGCTGTTGCAGTAAAAGCACCTGGATAGAAAAACACACAGTGGAACGCTGTCAGTCATGAATTGACCTCCCCAGAGCCCGAACCTCAACATTATTGAAACAATGCGGGATCATCTTGACAGAGAGCGGAACAAAAGGCAGCCAACATCAAAGAAGAGCTTTCAATTCCTAACTAACTATTACTGAAGACTACTTAAAGAAATGACAGGAAAGTAGGCCCAAGAGAGTTCAGGATGTGTTGAAGAATAAAGGTGGTATATATTGACATTCATGCTCCGTAGAATTGTACAAACCGTTTTTCCCCATATACTGTATTTACATGTATGTTTGCGCGCGCTTCAATAAATCACTCTACCTGTTTCCAATTTTCCTAGCAGAATATACAGAAAAGAGGGTGGGTCGAGACTTTTGCACAGGAGTATAAATAGATAGATACGACATGTAAAGAAGGTATGCTGACAAAAGACAGAATATTAGGCAAGTCAAAAAGTGCGAGGTAATTTTCTGTAAAGTAAGCCCCTTTCTGTTCTGAATATGTAAGTAGGTCATTGCTTTTTTTCCTCAGGTTTACTTTCTGAATTTATTCGACCATTTATACCCCCTGGTGGACAAAAACAAAACAAAAACAAAACAAAACATGAATACAGTCTGCAATACTTTATTTCCACAGTTGCACAGTAAAAGATCCAAGTGGGTTACATTGTAAGAAGATGGGACACCTTAACATACAACATATGTTTTATGTAAAGAAAACAAATAACTTACACCCATAAATAACAAGGTACTGTAGCGATATAGTTAGTACTGAGATATTGCAGTGATATCATGAAGAGAGAGCTGGCCTAGAAGTTAAAAGTTATGACTATTTGATCAGTGTGGTGAGAATAAATACATCTCCTGGTGTATTTTTGTCTTTTTCATGCTTAGTAAAATGGGAATGATCCGTAACCTAAAGATAACATCTGTAAAAATAAATATCATAACCTTTTAGTGTACAGGATTATTCACTCTGATAGAAAGAGATTACATAACATATGCATTTATTATGGTGTTCACTTTGTGGTTTAATTTCTTTTAGCAGCATCAGCAGCAGAATATTCTAGCATTTCAAAGTCACACTCTAAGGCAGAGGGAGTTGGCGAGTATCTACAGTGCATTTGGCCAGAGTCTGGTCTTCAGTGCAGGAAGGACAAAACAGATCATCCACAAGTAACTGTCTCATGTGCTTACATTTCAACGATGATGCTACTGCATTTTATTGCGTCTCTGTTTTGTGTGCGCTTCGCTTTGCATGGCAGTGGAAGGGTTAGCACTGTCCGATCACAGCAAGAAGGTCACGGTTGGAACCTACCAGTCAGTAGCAGCCTTTTTGTGTGGACTTTGCATGTTTTGGATTGGTTTTCGTCCAACATTCCCAAGAAAAAAACAAAAAAACGAACAAAACAGGAACAAGTGTAAGGTTAATAAGTGATTCTAAACTGGCTTTAGGTGCGAGTATGAGTATGTATGCCTCCAGCTCTCTTTACAGGATGGTTGATAAATGGATGCTCTGTGTGCTCTGAGCACTTGCACCATGAGGGAAAAAAAAGAAAGAAAGAAAAACAAGTCCTGCTTGCTTCAGCACATCATGGTCAAGCTTATTGTGGACTATTCTGGTGATCATACGATTGTCCTCACCTGGCTGAATGTAGCACATCGCTAAACAAGATACAATACGGGACTGTACTGCATCGTACAATTTGTATTTGTATTGTATTGTATAATTTTACTGTATTATATAGAAACACTTTTATAAAGAAGTATCGTTATTCAATTCAAAACACCAATAATATAGAATAGCTTTCATGGTATTTCCAGATTTCCTGTTTCAACTTCTAATTTTTAGGATGAATAAAACTGTTTCACGTGCTCAAATTGAACTTTTTGTTTTCTGTTATAAAAATGACGACATTTTGTAAAACAGGTCCCGGCTCATCTGGAACTGGAGTGAGAGTGGAGTGTATTCAAGTGTCTGTTGGCACATATGGCATGACTGAATTCATAGATATTTTGCAGGTAAGTTCTTTGATTTTTCAGTCTACTCTCCTCTCCTCCGCCTTGCATTTCATAGGGATGAAATGAGATGCAATGTGCTCCCTCCTGGTCTTCTTCCCTCTCATGGGCTTTCCCTTTTGTGACAGGGCTATGAACATTTCTTTTTTTGTCCACTTGGCCGAGGAGTAAGCATTGAAGTAGTTTTCTAGGAAAACCTCCTTAAAGTTGCAGTTGTCGTTGTAGATCCTCTGTAATGGAAACACATCAAGCCATTAATATGATTAAGTAGATGCTCTGAACTATTTGTTTTATTTCTGCATGATTATGAATTAGCTGACAACAGCATATGACTTTTCTCCCCGTGGAAAAATATTACCTTTCCTTGCAGCTGTCCAGCTTTGTTCATAGAAATATAATACTGGCTTTTTATGCCTTTTATAGCCAGTATGCCTCCCTCGGACACTGTCCTGATTTCTAGGATACCTGCCAGACAGTCAGAAAAAAGAGGCATGTTACAGATGAGATAAGACACTGTCATCATCCAGCCTTTACTCTAGCTCCAGCTCCACATACGTCTTCATTAACAAACGAGGTGGAGGTTCCTGTGATTAATCAGTCTGTGGTCTCTCTGACTTTGTCCAAGCTTTGTTAAGTGGCCTGGGTGGCTTTTACATAAACCACAACCTATGCCATAGCACATATGGGAAACAGATTAGGGCTCTCTCTCCCCCAGGGACTGAGAAAACTACCTTCTTGTGTGTGCTTTAGACAGGGCATTTAAAGCCTGCTTTTCAAATATGTGGGAGGGTAAACACATTTATTCTTCCCAATGTGCCATGTTGAAAGGATGGATTTTTTAAAGTATTAAAACACAGAAAATCAAATGATGTAAACAGCAAATTTCTTTGCCCAGAGTCCAAAAAACAGGAGATCTTTTATGAACAATATTTGAAATGATTACATTATTGGGTAAAGTGAAGTAGATGTTTAGTTATCTTGTAGGACTTTAGACTTAAAATGTAACTTTTAAAAAAAGTCATGCCATGTCAACAGACTGCACCAATTACAGTTCATAAATCAAATATCCATAACATTGACCTTTGGTAAAACATTGTCATCATACGTATAAAAAATCCTTTGCATGCTATAAACATATGATGTTTCTGTTTAAAAATAGTGAATGGTGAGATGTGGCAGTGGCAGCAAAACTAAAATAAATAGAGAAATGTGCTTTTTACAGCCTGGCAATTTGGTTCAGAGCTCATGTTTTTAGGCGAATTCAAGACCTTGTTGATTTTTTACATACTCTAGAAATTCTTTCATTTGATAGGCAGAGGGGAAAGAAGGGGGAAGAGGTCTATTAAAGCTCTTTAGGCTGACACTGAGCATGCCACATTTGAGTGTTTGCTAGATCACAAACAGATGGGATCTCCCAATCTTGGAATGTTGTTTGTGCTTTTCTTGCTCTTGATATCTGACTTAATACTACTGACCTTTAACTGTTTACTCATATTTATTTAACCCTGCTTTTAGGTTCCCCCCCCCGCTTGTACTTATTTTAGAAGCAATCTGGAAAGTTCAGTTTAACACTATAAAAGCTACAACAGCTAAACCTGCTTACAGACTCAGAGTCAGACTCAGAGTTAGCCAAACATTTGTTTAATCCACATATATTGGTGGGATTTGTCGATGTAACTGCATGCTTGTCGTCTGAGAGCATTATCCCCGTAATGTAACGTGTAACAGTTCCAGTCGTTTGGTGTACTGTGGAAAGATGGATCACATTTTTACACGCATATTGTAAACATTTTGGCTCTGATGCACAAAGCCTCACAAGCTGTCCTCAGTTTAAACAGATTTGCCATCACTCGCTGCCCCTGGCTAAGTAAACTACTTTGTGGATAATCCCTAAGTCTACTTTCTGAACACTGTTGGACCTCAGTGTTTACGTCCATTGCGAAATGGGCTCCAGACATAACTTTCACGGAATATTGTTAAATGTGGAGTTAGCTTCAGACTAAACACCTTGTAGTTTCACAGAGGTGCAAGTTTAGCAAATTAATTCCATTTAGCTTTCGTTTTAGTTAGAAAATACTTTACGATTTAATCAGGTAATATGTATTTTACTTCGACATTCATCATATTCAATTTAGAAATGCTTTATCTATCCCAAAAATGGAGCCTTTTCTTGTTGTGAGTTTACTGAACTAAGGTATTTGTCATGTTTTGGCTGCGGTAACACAGTAATTTTCCATCTTTTGGGAAGAAAGCATTTCTAATTCTAATTCTAAATTGCAATGACTTTAGTAGGGTGGCCGTAGAGTGTGCAGCCAGTCTACTATGCTACGATTGACTCAGCAGAGAACTGTGCCAAAACATATGTCTTTACTTTTATTCCTAAACACAGGTTAGGTTATTTTCCTAGAAGTCCCTGTTTTCCACCTGCTGTTTAGAAATTATTTATTTCCAGCTTGTTGTTTTTCTGACTTTCAGTGTGGGTTAAAATACCTTTTATCAGTATGGCATCATTTTGCTTGAACCACACAAAAATTATGATTTTTATCGTTTAGTTCCCTGGATGTAACAGAAGACAAAACACTACAATATAATATAATGAATCATAGAAACAAAGATGAATTCACTAGAAGTGAGCCAATATTTGTGTTAGAGGTACAAAGAGCAAACGTTTCTCATTTTGATCTCCTTTTTTTCTTTTCTGTTTTTGTAATAAAAGACTTTTTGCAATCAGCTTTTAAGGACTTCTTGTTCACTGCAATCAAAAACATAAATCGCGGATTTATGTTTGTGTGCTGTCAGCCACATATGGGCGTATCAGTTTTTCAGTCTTTCATTGCCAGTTGTTGCACAAGCATCTTTTCCATGAGGCATCTCTCTTTCAAGCCGACATTCCAGCCACGGAGGCACTGTCAGATAGGAGGAAATGATAACTACTTAAAACATCCTCACAGTGACACAGAGACTCTCAAAGGTTGACTATCTGACAACCTTTGAGAAAATGTTGGCCCCAGAGCAACAATTCAAACAAGAAGGTGTGTCAAAAAGCACTTATCACGACTAGCAAATAAAACGTGTCATTAAGTAGTTTGATGGTAATCATTAGTTTAAAATATCTGGCTTCTAATTTTATAAAAGAATAAGTGTGGACTGGACACAATGTGGTTGCTGTCTCTGTGTTTGATCTCAGTGGCCAACCACAGATCCATTACAAAGTAAAATTTGATTTTTCCATTGCTAATATTCTCTCCCACTCTTTTTCCTGATAACTCATTCTGGCACTCTGAGTACTGAGAGTAAATCAGGCAGAACAAATGTGAATCTTTGCCGGTGTGAGTCTCAGGTCACAGGGTCCTAACATTCATAAGTCTCCAAGACCCTTCAGTTTACTTCATTACAGCCTGTGGTGTAATTTAACCCATCAAATCTCCCACCTGCTCCATTTTACCTGTCACTTTGGCTGCTCTAACAGAGACACATGACTTATTAACAGAGTAATTATGCTGGGGCTAAAACTGTATAATAACATGTCCCACGTGCACAGCAGTCAGATTCACATATATTTTGGCAAATGTCTGTAATTCAGATATACAGTGGGACCTATAATAAACTTTCGGTCTACACAAAAAGAGCGATGCTTACTGTAGCAGTTGGTAGAGTCTTGAGTACCATTGATATTGCCGGAGTCATCAATTGTTAGGAACCACTGCGTGCCGCTGAACAGCTGTCGTATGCGCACATCTCCTCCCTCCATATAGTCATAATTCCTGGTGTGGCGCTCATGTTTGGAACAGTTCATGATGGCGGCAAGTTGTTCTGGGGTGCAGTCACTGTAGACTACACACACACTGCCAAACAGAAAGATTGCATGCAGGTACAGTCCCGGGAACAGATTTTGAAGGTTCCATGTCAGCATCCATTTGCGCATTATAATACAATGCAGTGGGGATCAGTGAACAACATACTGAAATACAAGATAGAGATCTGTGCGTCGTTCCTCAGCTCAGGGATCTCCTGACCCCTCACGTGTGACCTGCTGGTTCTTGTTACTGCAGCACTGTTTCCTGGTGGGGAGGTGAGACAGGGTGGCTGTAGATGAGACTTTGTGAAGCAGGTTGGCAGAAGTTGGCTGACTGTATTACGAGATGATGTCCCTCTTTTAAACTTTAGTGACGGTGCACATCTACTGCTCCATCCTCTTGCGCCTCAAGGGGCATTGTAGTCCAGTTCAGGAAATATTATGCAGAGTGTCACTGTATTAAAGAAACAATGCATTTTAATACTTACATACAAGTTTAAATTTTCAATCAACTTTCAAAATAGCTTCTGGTTTTCTGTGTTTACACAACTATGTTTTGTAGATTTCCAAGCAGTAAATCAAAATTTGGGTGATGCACGCTGACAGATATATATCTCCCTGTCATGGATCCAGAGCGTGAAATATTGCATCACTGGTGCTGTCTATAATTCCTGTATATACATACATAATTTTAAACAAGCAAAATATATAGCTTTAATTGTAACAAACAAATCTGTATTGTAATGACTTACATGTGCTCTGAGTGGTGACAGGAGTTGGCAGAGGTGCGCTCCCTTTCAGCAAGAGTTTTAATTTGAAGACTCTTTAGATCTAAAGCTGCAGTCTCAGTTGTAAACCAGACCCAGTGATGCAGTAGAGTTAAGCACGAACTGGGAGCTTCTGTGAATTCCCATGAATGTTTCTCGGATTCTGGCAGACTGACTCTGTGCATCGTCCACTGTCGTTGTGCACTCTGCTTAGATAAATGCCTCCTGCTGACCTCACTTGAGAGCAATTAAATTCCAACCAGTCAGCTGTCCCTGGCTGATATGCAATGAAGAAACACCCTCTGCCTGCCTCTCACTGTCACTCAACCACCAGACATGAGAGGGAGCTATAAACTCTTGGAAGACTAAAATCATAAGTACTTTAAGAACATTTGCATGCTCACTCACTCTTGCAGACCTCGTTACAACCCTTCTGTCTTGTCCAAGAAAAAACTTGTGCTTAAATAGACTTGCACTGTGCGTATCACAGATCTCAGACTGACTCACATTTATTTTATTGACGATTACGATATTCGCTGTAATGACAAAGCTCAAAAGAATTTCTTTCCTATTCAGTTTAAATGTCATAATTAATTTGCGGTTTTACTCGGCTGCATTGGATCACTGGTAAGGGTTTTACTGATTGAAGTTAAAAAAATAAAAACTTCAAAGAAGTCCCTTAGTTTTCTTTCTTATTGAGTGGTTAAAGTGGTTAAAGTTATGTCTGGCAGGTATCCATCAGAGCGAGAAAAACAGAAGACATAACAACTCAAAAGTAGTCGTCTCAGTGTCAAGGGTCATACACTCTTTCACTTTTCATGTTTGCATTTAAAGCCATAAATTATTGCCTTGTGTTTTCCAGGACGCACAACTTCAAAAGTTTATATGGACCCTAATGATGCGCTCCCCTGGGGAGATCGGGGCTGCAGCTTGAGAGAGTGGGACCTCTGGTCGCAGCAGGTTTCCTTCTTATCTCTGAACTGGCAGTTGTAAAGACCTCGTTCTTTCCTGTTCCTCTGTCCCCTCTATCACCTCAGAGACAATTCGAGCTGTGTTTTTTTTTTCAGTACACGAACCAAGAAAATATTACTTAATCTGTTACAAACACCAGAAAAATAGACATTAAAATGGATGCTAAATGCCCAATCTATATAAATCAACATGAACAGACATATAATTCCACAACATAGTATATATATTTTCAGGTCATCTGCAGACTGTGAAGTTTACAGGATCAGTGTCTATAAAATCACCCAGGTTCTCATGGTGGGTGGCTCTGTGTTGTCTGGGCAGGCAGCACCTGGTACATCCCCCTGAGGCAGAGTGCGTCCGTGGGAGGAACCAGACATGGTGTTTCCAAGACTCCTATAAAAAAATCCCCTCAAAAGAGAGAAACGACCTTACCTGGAATTTTTAACACAAAGGTTAGAGATGTAGTTGTTGAGCCACAAAATGCCAAAAAGATTCATTTTAGAGTTAATTCTGCCCCAAGTGAAGGTACTGACATGCTCTTTCTTTAGGCCCTGTTCATATCAGACTGACTGAGCTCTCGACTTACTGGTGTACAGTCTACTTACATACACGTAGTCATCAACTTCAGCTGAAATGCAAGCAGATCATAATGTTGCATATATTAATAGCATGGAGCTGAGTTACCCAAAGGAGCTCAGATTTGAGTTGTTTTGCTTTCGTTTTCAAAGCAGTCAGTTAAAGCGAGTGAGCCATCGGATTAGTATGTCTCCCTGTGGAGGTATTGTTGGTGTGTCCAATTTAGTGCAGACCCTGTTTCATATTCACAGCATCCTTCAAGGATAACTTATCCAATCAGACTTGGTAAGACATGAGAATCTCTTAAGAAGAGCTTCACACGGCTCAAGAGAAGGACATTTGACATTATTTCCATGATAATATGGAATTGCATGTACTGGAAAATGGAAGGAATAATGGAATGCTCTGCTGCCACTTTCTTTTCAATAAGTATTCATAAATTTTACTATTTCAGTAAAACATTGATTGAATGATTTGAACAATGATTTCTTCCACTATCCTTCAACAACAGGTTCACCATTTCATAATATTTGTACTAAGGTAGGAAGAACAGGAAGATATTGTTTCTAGATTAGCATTTGCTTAATCAGTGAGCCTTTTCTCACTTTTGGCAGAATCAGTGGTTTCACAGAGGTGATGCCTGTGGGACTACAAGTGTAAAAGTTTGTGTAAATCTTCAAATGCTCCTGGAATGCCTCATTTACAGTTCATAGCACCATTTAAATGTACTCCACTGTACAGTTTTTTAAAAGTCCAAATTGACAGGTCAACTGCAGCATAGCTGACCTTATGTGATGTGTTAAGGGGGAGATGAGGAAGTTAATGTTTTGGCGCATGTTAGCTAACATATTGTTTTTTATGCACTTTATTTTTCAGCACTTGTGTGGGTGTTCCCATGTAATCTTTGTCATAAAATATATATTCGTTTTCAGAAACTGTTTTTCTGAATTTTCATTGTCCAAGTGCTATCATTATTTCTGTGATTTCAATGACTGAGGTGCTCTGTTCTGCCTGTTGTGCTTTGTGGCTTTAAAACAAGTTGCCTAAAGACTCACTATTATTTAAAGCATATTTGGAGACACTGTTCTTTTTTTTTTTGCTTGATTATTTTTTTTCCCTGTCTCCTCCAATTTTATAGGTAGTAGTAGTTTATTCAAAGTTTATTTAGTAGCACGAGTAGGCTATTAATTTGTGTAACAGTCAAATAACGTTGGAGCTCTAACCATATAAGTAGTGGGAGTATAACTACTGTTATGGATGTTAATGTAAAAATGCTTTAATAGGTTATTATGGGTTTTTATGTTGATATTGCAAGCTATGTTTTAGTTGACATGATATATTCGGCTGTAATCAGAAAGGACTTGTACTTAAATTTTGTGTCAATGTGTGTGCGTGCAGACTGGATACAGTGTGTGTTTGCAGGTAGCTTGGCTTTATAGACTGAATTGCTGCCTCAAGGATCAAAGGCCCAGCACTGTCTGAGGTTTACGGTAGCATATGAAGTACAGTATCTGTAAAGCAGACAAATAAGACCAGCGTGAGTGAATTTCTTTAAAGGAGTGAACGCCTTCATTCCCGTATGTCTCCCTCAATATTTTATTTAACTCTTTTTCTGAGTTACACGCTGTTGTGACGAATAGAGATCTGTGTTTAGGAATCTTACTACTCCTTTTAATTGATTCCCATTGTTATGCTGAATGCTATTGAAACCAGCAGGGACTCTGCAAGGGTTTAGATGATTGCAGCGTAACACGCAATCATGCAAGCTCACCATGAACCCAAATCCCATTCCAACTCGAAATCCAGACCAACCACCAGCTCCAGTTTCAAGGCCCCGATGTGTGTCATGCTAGGCACTCCAGCATGAACTCACAGTGACACTACTGTCAGTTGGTCTCATTGCTGTTAGAGAAATGAGACCAACTTTATACTTTCACCTACACCTTTGCACCATTTAACTAGCAGATGCATAGATAATTAAAGAAAACACTCTTGCTTTGGCAGATTTGTCTTGTTTAGCCTTAAAAAAAAATCTGTGCTAGGTTAAGGTACAGTGTATTATTAATTTATGCATTATTCTGAGCCAACTCTGTGAAGTATTGATCAAAATTTTATCGTGAAACCACACGTGATGGCTGACCAGATAAAACCGCTTAGTGGCTCCAATTAGCTTTTTCCCACTCCCTGGGACAGGAATATAACTCTCTAATTTATCCCCCTGTTTGGTTCTTAAGAACCTCTTGGAGTGTTAGCACATGAAGCTAGATTCAGAATTTATGATAGTTTCCACTATTACTGCAGAGACATCTGCCTTCACACACGATCTGCTCTCAATACTCTAAAAGCATTCCTCAAGACAGAAGAGCCTATCTCTCTCTCTGTGCTCTTTCCCCTGTCTTCAAATGATATGACTACATTTATGTTGGAAGATTGGATCATCTCTAAGGTCACTCTATTCTTAGCACTGTTTTGGACTGTTTGGGTTTAGCTTTTGCTTTCTAAATTCCATGATAATTGGGGGATCTCTTGGGATGGAGCCTCACAACATTAGCTCTGACTATAAATAACTGTAGCTTAGAAACACACTGTACACTCGTACACTGACACAATTTTACCCAAATAAGAGATGCTTTACAGTAATTATAGTATATTTATTTCAAGCAAATCAAATTTTGCTCACAATTTGAGGTGTGAGAAAAGTAAGCTTTTCTCACACCTCAGGAATCAGCATGCATATACAGTGTCACACATTGCACTGTTGCTATAGTGCATACAGTTGTAAACTTCAGTACTAAAATGAGCCATGTCATTATCATTTTGGCTTGGCACATGATTATATACTTTCCGTGTTCCCATTTTGTTCAAAGGAGGCATCTGGCTTGTTTTCACATTTGATTAAGTTATTAATCTGAAAGTTTATAGATTTAATAACAGTACATAATGGCTGCATGCTGATGTGGTGAAGATGTGGTAAAATACAAAAAGTGCATATTTGTTTTTCATATAAAATTCTTTGGTTTGGAGGCAGTTACAATGCATTAGGGGTGGTGTAATCAGCCTTGTTGCAGAATGTGAAATGGTGTTGTGCTTCACTGTCAGGGGAATACTCTGATCCTAGCTAATGCAGGAACAGCTGTTAGGGATCACAGTCTTAACTACTCACCATATCTGCTCATGTATCAGAAAAAGCAGAGCTTTGCTTATAAAAACATGCCCTATCTTAGTGGCTTTGTAGGAGAAAGAGGTTTAAAATGAGCAGTTTTTAGTTCCTGAGTCAAAACAGTGGACAGTTTACATAACCTCTAATTAAGTTCACATTTATAATTTGAAGCATAAATGCATGAAGAAGAGATAACAGCTGTTTTTAGTGTTATAAATATGTCAGTTTTGGACCCTGTAATTTTTCTTCAGTAGCTGTTGACCAATTTCCCTGTATTTTACGAGAACATGAGCCCTGTTATCTCTCATGCAATGTCACACTCTCATCTCCTGTTTTGCTGAGAGTGGCAAAGAGCACTCTCAAGCCAAATTCACCCATTTTCCAATATTTAGGCTGAGATCTGCAAAGATCATAGTAGATGATTCATATCATTTGATTACTGCTCAGTGACCTCTTGTTCCCTAAAGATGGTGACATTGCCTTTTTCCTTTAATGTAGACTTTAAAAAAAAAATAAATTATAGGTTAAAACATGCAGTCTCTGAAGGGACAAGTGCACCAAAATGTCTCCCAAAGCATAACAAAGTAACTGTTATTGTATCATATTGATGAAACGTTTCACAGTATACACAGTAGGTTGGTGTTAATGTTTCTCTGACAACACAATGGGTGGTAAAAGGTAATTTTTTTTTTTTTTTTTTAAATACTTTGATCATGTGTTGTTTCTTTTTGATGCTTTTTCCTCACCACAGCCAATTCGCGGTAGGTAAAATAGCTGTGGTCATGAAGTAACATTGCTTGTAACATTCACGGTACAGTTGTTGCTTAAGTAAATTGTTTATGGGGAAAAAATGCTGAGAAAAAACAACAAACTCTAAAATGCTCAATGGTAAATTCCATGCCATTTTCAAAGAACAAGTCAAAGCTTGACCACCAGATTGTTTTCAGCTTTCAATATCCCTCTCTTGTGACTTGCTTTGATTCCTTTTCTTTTGATTCCTTTTCTTTTTCCCCTACTTATTGATATATATTAAAAATATTTATTTTTATGACTAGGGATAAACTTAGAAAATCTACCTACATTATGTTATTCTCTCTTTGGCCGCCTAGGCCAATGTAGGTAGGTAATGTCATGTGGGTAATGTTGGAAACTGAATGCGCTAACTTAATCTTGGTTAACTAACCTGACCCAAAAAGTGGAAGTTTTGGGAGTCTGCTCATCTGGAGCATTCAGTTATGATTATAAAATCCCATAATCATTCCAGAAGTGGATGTCCCACAAAATTCACAGCAAGGTCAAGGACTGTGCAATGCAAGAGCTGCACCTCAGACAGCCCTAAGTGAGCATGTAAAATTTTAAAGTTCATGACGGTAAAATTAGAAAAAGACTAAATAAGTATGTTTTTTAAAAAAAAAAAAAAACAAGGAAGCAAAGGCTACATTTGAAAAGTTGTATCTGAAAAAACATCTGGAACAATGAGACTAAAGCAGAAATTTTTGGCCATAATGTAAAAAAACAAAACACAGCATATCTGCACAAACACCTCATAGCAACTGTCAAGCACAATTGTAAACGAGTGATGATTTGGGCCTGTTATGCAGTCACAGGACCTGAGCACCTTGTAGTCAACCATGAATACCAGAATACAAGTATTCTAGATTCCAACAGATAAAGCTTGGCCTAAACTGGGTCACACAACAGGAAAATGAAGGGAGCAGCAAATCTAGAACAGAATAACTGAAAAAGAAAAGAATCAAGGTGTTGCAATGACCCAGTCAAAGTACACATATCAGCCTGATTGAAATGTTGTCGTGGGGCCTTGAGAGAGCTTTGCACGAATAAAAGAAGCGTGAACCAAAATTCCTCCACAAGGATCTTGGAGACTAATTTAGGCATACAGAACAGTATTACTTTAAGTTATTGTCATTAAAAGTGGTTCAGCAAAGCGCTAAAACCTGTTAAATCATGGGGTGTACTCGGTTTTTCACAGGACTGTATAGAAAACGTAAGCACTCCTTCATAGGACCATATAATCCTGTGAAAACTTTCTTTTCACATAACTTTAGAAAATTTAAACCATTACTGTATTTTTCGGACCATAAGGTGCACCGGATTATAAGGCATGCTGTCAATGAACGGGTCTGTTTTCATACATAAGGCGCACCGGATTATAAGGCGCATTAAGCGAAACAAAACAGTCAGATAAGTCAAACTTTACTCAACTCATTCTTCTTGCTTCCTCCACTTCCGTACCATTGATTCATTAATGATGAATTCTCTCACAGCTGCATGTTGTTGCAGTATACTAATGACTAACCTCATATTGTGGATGGATTATCTCAGTTGTTCTCCTGACTGAAGTTTGGTCCCTTTACAGCCTCCTGCCATGTGATTGCATTTGTCCCGGGAGGGTTCCTGATTAGGGAACACTGGCGTTAACTTTTATCGAGTGGAAAAAAGTTAGCGTTCATCCTCCAGCTTCACTGTGTTTATGTTATGCTAACATAGCTGTGTCGCTAGCGATCGCGTAGCACATCATTATATACCAGCTAGTCCAACTTCAGTAACCCTACAAAAGTCACTGCTGTTTAGTTTTCTGTCTTCATTTATGTTGGAAGTGATAGCAGAGCTGTACGTTTTAATTTTTTCAGAAATCTCTCAGTCAGAACGTGGTATATCATGTTTAGGTGGAGCATTAGAATGAGACTGTCCAAATAAATTGTGATGATAATTACTACCAGCAGTCATGTGTTATCAGTGGAGCACCCTATTTAAATAATTATCTGAAATTAAGACGCCAGATAACTGTCTGTACTCCAGAAGATTGCTGTCACGACCATTTTAAGAACTGCAGTTGCTTTCCTGTTTGACACAAAATGCTTCCACATGACGTTTCATTATTAATCAGAACCTCTGCTTTACTCTAGCTGTCCTGTTTTCCATGGTTCTTTACCCATGCATCTGGATGGTTGTGTAGGTTGCTTTACAATAATAATAAAGTGCTAATACCCTTACACATAATGCCTTTCGAGACAGGATAAATGTGATAATAAAATGCCATGGCTGATTTAGGTAAAGTACTTTATATGTTAGCCTCATTATAAAATGCATGTGAGGGTTTTCAAACAGCAGGGTGCAGTGATAATAACATGTTAGGTTCAAATACACCAAGCATATTAACTTTATGAAAACAATCACATGCCTAGAGCTTCCCTGAGTTAAACAGTGCACTTAATAGACCTGGCACGAATCACGGTTGGTGTACTGGTGGGTTGGTGGGATAGACCTTTTTTACAGTGTTCTTTTTATAGGGTTTGATCACCAGGGTTTGCCAGACTCTTATCTGTAACATATACAGTGTTGCGTGTTTCCCCTCTTTGTTAACTGGAATTAGGTGGACTACTAACTGTTTTTAACATTTAACATGCAATACAGGGCAAAGTTATTTGGATAGTGTGTTTCTGAAACTTGGTCCATAGTCAGTGCCATACGCTCACGCAGTACTGGTCTTGTCATTAATCTCTACCTGTATATTAATCAGTATTTTTACTGGACATTTATGCAAAAGACTTGAGCCAACCCTCATTTCCATACATTTTGCTGTAAAATGGGAAACATGTGCAAGGGATTTATTGAAACATGTGTAAACACATATAGAAATATAGCATAAAAGGCAAAAACCGAGTTTGTCAAATTCATACCCACAATCCTGAGAGACAAGTTGGAGTACACAGGTGTTGGCAATCACCTCACCACATGGCTCCTGGACTATCTTACCAACCGCCCTCAGTATGTAAGGTTCCAGAACTGTGTGTCTGATGGGGTCATCTGCAGTACAGGCACCCCATAAGGAACAGACCTGGTTCCATTTCTTTTCACCATTTATAGGAAAAATCTGCAGTGTATGCAGATTTTTCCTATAAATCTGCTAACTGCTTCCAAAGTTCTCTGACAACTCAGCCATTGTTGGCCTCATCACCAATGGGGATGACAGGGAGTACAGAGAAATGACTGAGGACTTTGTCAGGTGGTGCCTGCGGAACCGCCTCCAGATCAAAAGTGGGAAAACCAAGGAGCTGGTGGTGGACTTTTGCAGGCACAAACATCCTCCACCTATACCAGTGAAGATCCAGGGAATAGACATTGAGATAGTGGACTCATATAAGTACTTGGGTGTTCACCTGATCAAGAAACTGGACTGGACAAACAATACAAAACAGTATCTCCACTGGGGACAGGAAGAAACTGAACAGGCAGATCAAAAAGGCCAACTCTGTTCTGGGACGCCCTCTTGACAAAGTGGAGTTAGTCAGTGACAGGAAAATGGTGGATAAGCTGTCATCACTGTTAGATAACACCTTTCACCCCATGCAGGTCACCCTGCAGCACTGTGCAGCTCCTTCAGTGACAGGCTGCTGCACCCAAAATGTGAGAAGGAGCGATTTCAGCTGCTGTCAGACTCTACAATGTACAACAGCAGTAATGCACACACGTGAAAACACACCACATGCGTACACACCGGGGTCTGTACATATTTTAGTGTGCAATATTTAATACCTGCTGCTCTTAACATCCAACCACTGCACTGTGAAACATTCCATTCTGCTGGTACTAACATTCTGTACTATTGTATCATATATACATATACATGCTTACACATATATGTACATATAATTATATCTAAATTGTCTAAATGATATTTATTCTACTTTGTATAGTGTATACTATTTTTTGCATAGTATTGTTTTTCTTAGGCATGCTGCATCTATTTATTTATTCCTGCCCTGTCTACTTTGCTGGTGTAATGTGTAATGTGAATTTCCCATCTCTGGGACTGATAAAGGCTTATCTTATCTTATCTTATCTTATCTTATCTTATCTCATCCTCTGTCGGGTCTTGGCATGATTTTTTCCCCCAATTTCTTTTCCCCTTTTCAATTTTTCCTTTCATGGTAAAGTTATTGCATAAGCAAATTCTTCATTGGAAAAAAACTAAAACAAGCAAACAAACAAACTCTAAAATGTTCAATGGTAAATTCCATCCCATATTCAAAGACCAAGTCAAAGCCTGACCATGGGGCTTTTTAAAAAAAATTTTAATAGCCCTCTCTCATACCTTGCTGTTATATCTTTTCTTTCACCCCTACTTATTGAACATAATAAAAATATTTCTGTTTATGACTAGGGGTAAAATTAAAAAAATACTTATGTCATGTTGTTCTCACACCATGCTGAGACATGCCAGGTTTTTGGCTAATAGTTCTTTGGACTGGACTGAAAAGGAGTGAAAAAGCAGCAAAAGAAACCTTTGAAAGCCCTATAGAAAGCATGGATAACTTAAGTAGTAATAGTAAATAGTTTAGGACAGAGAAAACAGATGGTTTGAAAGAGGAGTGAAAGAAGCCATCTATGTCCACTGTGAACAACCATCTCTGATGGCAGAAAGTTGGTGTCGTAAACCATCTATAATCCAGTTTTGAGATCCCTTCCCAGACGCCTTAACGCCCACTCACATCCTGGGCCATTTGACCTCAGTAAATCACATGAGAGGGTGGGGCTAGGTTTCACAATGGGTTCACCCGAAACCTTGGCTGATTGTGACCCACATCAGTTTTCACACCTTGGCTTGTGTGATTAGGTAAAGGATCAATAAGGGGGTCCATGTACCTCTTGCGGGCACTCCCATAGGGCTTAAAATCTGGGACTCTCCACCAATTGCTCTTAGAACTGAAGAAGCTTCTCGGATGAGAGGTGAAACGTCATAAAGAAGTCCAGATGCTTTTCTTTCCTTAGACTACAATGACCTGGATGACTGAGAACCTTCACAGACAATAGTAAATATTGTTTCAAGAGTTTGAAAAGAAGGCAACTGGACTTCTTTAGGTGTTTGAAGATGTTTTACTTCTCATCGAAGAGGCTTCTTCAGTTCTAGCAGAAGTTCTAGGAGAAGAACTGAAAGAAGTACTTTGACCTCGATGACTGAGAACCTACACAGACAGTAGTTGTAGTTGCTAAAATTATATCATTGTATGTAATGGATTATATGCCAAACAAAACTGCACAATGGCCGTTGTTAGCTTATTACCACAAGTAGGTTATAAATATTTGATTGTAGCTACAGTATAGTTCATCATTAAAACCTATATTTACTGCAGAGTTGTTATTGTAAAATGTGACATAAATTGGTTCATCTTTTGCCAGTGCGGTGTTCACTGTTTTTAAGTAATATACTAAATTTAAATGTGTGCAATCATTAAAAAAGAGAAAAATAAAATCCTCTAAATAAAAAATAACAATAGTAAGTGAATCACATGTGTGGAGCACATGAGTTCTAGTGTGATTTGGAGACAGCTGGAGAGGCCAGCAGGGGAGGCAGTAAAGG
Source organism: Etia nguti (assembly GCA_015106755.1). Lineage (NCBI taxonomy): Eukaryota > Metazoa > Chordata > Actinopteri > Cichliformes > Cichlidae > Etia > Etia nguti. Next base: position 50,844 of record VUQG01045518.1, read on the forward strand.
GAGGACACCTTCAGCTGGCCACAAGACTCACAGGCACCAATCAAGACTCACAGGCACCAATCAAGGCTCCCAGGCACTAATCAACTCTCTGTCACTTTTGCATTAGTCTTGGTAATTAGTGAAAATAATAAGCAGACAAAAAGGGCTTATGATCAGAATTAATCTCCCTTGAGTGAAAGGCCAAATAAAATTCCTTCTCTAGCTGAGCTTGTTTTGGATCCATCTGAAGTCCTCCTTAATCTTCTCATAGCTACTGGCTTTAGTGGAGCCATAACCAAAACACTGAGTCACTCAACTGTTCATTGGCTTCTGAGAGGAATGTCTGTGTCATGTGTTATGACAGAAGTTAATGAGAGTCAGTATTTTGTGTTTTATTTTCATAACCCTCATTACAAAAGGCTCACAAGTTCATGGATCCACGAATGCCTGCACACATGCGCACTCACAAACACACAACTAAGAGTTTACACGCAAGAATTTCTCAAAACACGGAGGGAAACAAATATGTTTTTATCGAGTTTACATCTATTGCTTTCAGCACTAAACACAACCTCTGTGGTATTGACACGTTTGTTTGCATCGGCAAGCTAGTCATCGTTCATGGATATTTGTCTAACCAGACAATCTGTTCAGAGTGATGCAAGTGAACCTGTGTGTGCATGTCTATGCATGTGAGGCTTGTCTATTTTCATGTGACGTATCCATGTGGTTTCATTTTTAACAAGTAAAGCACTGCTGTCTGTGGGTTTACGATAACAGTGCCTCTGCCATTCCCTCTTTGTCTGAGGATGGATGTCTTTTTAATGTTGGAGGTGTGAGAAGCGCAGCAGAGCTGGAGAACAGAAGCTGATATTGGATGTAGAACAAACACATTGCCCTATGAATTCCTGATGGAGTGAACTTGCCGGGAAGTTTCTCTGTCTGCCTCAAGCCTGATGTGCCTTGGGTTCGCTAAGTGTTTAGGTGATAAACCATTTTATGGCACTGAACTGGCTTTTCCTCTATTCCTGTTATTTATACTCACATCTACTTCTTTATTTTTTGACTTTGACCTTGCAATGAATGCTCACTGTTATTGCCTGAACTTTTTCTAGCAAGGTTAGAGGTCAGTGTTTTTTAGTGTTTCATTTAAGTCCACCATCACCTGAGAAGTTGAGACTTGCCATGAGGGGAGGAGCCCTGGATCAACATGAGTTATTCGTGTGGAGAGCAGGTGTTGTCTAGAGAAGAAAGCCTGGTGCGTGTTGTGTTTGTAGATGTGTGTTTGTGTACCCTACAAAGACCCATGTGAGGTTGCATGCATGCAAAAGGCCAGGCAATCGGCCAGAAGAAATAACTTTTGTGAACAGTTATGTTCTGAAGTGGCCTGGTGTATAACCAAAGGTGTGTTGCTGTTGTCTGTGTGAACAAAACAAAACTGCGAAACCTACAAGGGTGACATATGTTTCTGTTTACTTGTGACATCTGTTGTAGGAAATCAGTCGTAAAAAACGCAGTTGAAACATTTACTAAGCTGCCATTCTTCTTAGTAACAAAGAATGCATATTGAAAAAAATTTATGTTTTTTAGCAAAACTTTTAAAAAAAATTAAAGCAAATGAACTTTTCAGATGCTGCTTTCTTCCAATTTTTCAAACAAACTGCACCTAATACTCAGATAAAGTCAAGTTTAATAGTAAACTGCGAAAGCTAATCTGCTACTCATTGCTCTTCTTTCTCGCAAGACGATTCATCCATCCATGACTGATTCAGCTTAGGCTCATGTAAGGGCTGAAAGCTATCCAAGCTGTCAAAGGGTGAAAGGCGGGATTAACTTGAACAGGTTGACATGTGGTCAGAGGCCATACCAAGATTCAAGTAGACCAAACTTAATAGCAGCACCAATAGTCATTGGATTCCAAGTTATTCTATACTTCTGCAGTGTTTAGCTGATATCATCCCCTTAGGTACACCTTTCTAGTAACAGGTTAGACCCACTTTTGTCCTCAGAACTGCCTTCATTCTTGGATCAGATTAAACAAGGTGCTGGAAACATTAGTTCGAGAATTTGGTCCATATTGACGTGACAGCATCACACACTTGCTGCAGATTTGCTCATCCATCATGAGAATCTCCTATTCCATCCACATCCCAAAGGTGCTCTAGTGAGAAGAGATCTGGTGAATCTGGAGGTCATCTGAGTAAAGTGAAGTGAGTTTGAGATGATCTGAACCTTTTGACATGGCACATTATCCTGCTGGAAGCAACCATCAGAACCATCAGGTGCACTTTGGTTTTAAAGGGATGGACATGGTCAGCAACAACACTCAGGTAGGCTCTGGCACTTTAATGGTGCTTAGTTGGTACTTTGTGGCCCAAAGTGTGCCGAGAAACAAGGGTTGTTTGATTTACTGTTGCCATTCTATCGGCTCAAAGTAGTCTGACCATTCTCCTCTGACCTTTGGCATCAACAAGGCATTTTCTCTTTTTAGAATAAGTGGTAGAGATGATCGTGTGATAAAATCCCAGTAGATAAGCAATTTTGAAATACTCTGACCAACACCCACGCCATGTTTAAAATATCTTAAATCACCTTTCTTCAGCAGGTCATCTTGACCATGTCTATATACCTAAAGACACCAACCCACTTAGCAAAATTGGTATGGCCCGGATCTGGCCCACACACTGTGCTTACACATGGCCCACATACCGCAAAGAATGACGGCCCTTTGGTGGCCCAGATCTGGTTTGTCAGAAGTGGCCCACACATGGCCAGTTTCAGACACACTGGTGGTCCTGTGCGGATTACCTCTGGCAAACCTGATCTCTGTTCAGACAGTGAACGGACTGACTCTTATATAACACTTTTCTACTCTCCCGGATTACTCAAAGTGCTCTATACAACATGCCACATTCACCCAATCACACACTTTCTCTAAACTGGGTGCTTCCAAACTGCATTCATACACATTCACACTCTTGACATGCAGACTGGAGGAGCCAGGGATCGAACCACTAACCTTCCAATCAGTAAGTAGGTGATCTGCTCTACCTCCTGAGCTACAGCCACCCACTGGCAAAAATGAGTAAACCCTCACTAGGTTTTGGATAAAGTGTACACACACAAACCTGTCAAACCTGCATTTGAAACGTTGGCTACCATAGCAGTATAGTATTGCAACATGGCATTTGGGTCTTCTAACTGAAATAGGAAAATAGGAAAATAAATAGTGCCATCATTGCCAGACCTGGAGCACATCTGGTTGACATACACCCTGCCAT
>VUQG01045520.1:0-16009 GCA_015106755.1 Etia nguti
ACAACCGCAAAGCTCTCCAGAGAGTGGTGCGGTGTTCTGAACGGATAATTGGAGGTGAGCTTCCCTCCCTCCAGGACATCTACAGGAAGCGGTGCCTGAGGAAAGTGGGGAGGATCATCAAAGACTCCAGTCACCCCAGCCATAAACTGTTTAGACTACTTCCATCAGGAAGGAGGTTCTGCAGTATCCGGTCCCGTACCAGCAGACTGAGAGACAGCTTTTTCCATCAGGCCATCAGACTGCTGAACACCTCATAGACACCTCACCTTCACTTATCCGAACTTCAACATTATGCACTCCATACTGTACATAAATGCCACGTGTTTTGCACATTTCCAACTGCCAACCTCTGTTTATTTTATTTTTATTTTTATTTAATTTTATATATATGTATACACACACACACACACACACGTAGACATACATATTCAGTAATGCGCATACACTCTTATATTTGTACATATATATTTATTGTTATAATCCTCAGATTTACCCATTCTTAAATTTTGCTCGTTCTTATGTTATTGTATTACATTTTGCACACCTCTGTTGCTTGTGAAGTTTGCACAGAAGAATTTCACTCACATGTGCTGTACCAGTGTACCTGCACATGTGATGTGACAATAAAAGTGATTTGATTTGATTTGATTTGATGAAGGGAAGCCAATACAGGAGAAATCTGCTCTCTCTTTCTAGTCCCTGTCAGGACTCTTGCTGCAGCATTTTGGATTGACTGAAGGCTTTTCAGGGAGTTTTCTTGCTCTTTGAATGCTGGAATGTTCTATTTAATTCTTTCTGGACTTTTAAACAATGTTCTTCATCTCTTTACAGAGTAAAATCATGGGTTTGACATAATAGTGGATCATCAATTGAAATCTGAAGCATGTATTAGGAAAATGTTCAAAAACACTGAAGATAAACTTGAACTGTTTTCAGCTTATATGATCTCGTCTACCTGTAAAAACCGCAGAGTTATATCTGCATGCTCTGATTTCTTGTATCGCTCATATTGTGTGGCTGTAAAAGCTGCAACATAAATATTCAAACAAGCTTTCAAAATTTTGGCTCAGAAGTCACTACAGTGGCATTATTTATTATAAAATTCAGGATATGCCGAGTTTACAATCCTGCTCCTCACGAGGTCCTGAATAACCAGGCCCCATCTTATCTTAGTAATCGTGTAGTACCATGTCACCATTGAAAGTCACAGTAAAGGTGGAAACAGAGAGAGATGCTATTGGTGACTGTAAGTTACCTTTAACTGTGTGGTCTTATACTTGGATTGATATACAGTGTCTGAAAAGCCTAACCAGGGACAGGGTCTGGAGATTAGCTGCATACGTGCAGTGGTTTCATTTTTTCTTAAATGCATCAATATTAATATGTATCATGTTGTATAAATACATACTAATACAGACTGTAGTTCAGGTATTATATTGAGCTTTTCTAAACAGTATAGTTTGTTGGCTGAGCATGAAAATGATCAAAGAGTAGACGCCCAGCTTTCATTCACCATTTCTTTATTGTTTGCACACATTAATATTACAGTACATCACCATTTATATCACACATGGATAAGACTGAGATCCACAACATATCAAAAGAGGATGAAAAAAAAAAGAAGTTAAGAAAATAAGGTCACTCAGTAAAAATAAATCAGCCTGGAAACCAACGAATTTCTCCCATAGACAAATTTTGTTCACTGTCACCATGACAACAGTTACAGTACAAAGATCCATAGATTAGAGAGGCTGTAACGGATCAGCAGAGCTGAGAAGAAAGAGCATTACGGGAATGGAATACAGGACAAATGTGACAGATTTACAGTCGGATTAGAAAATGATACAGAGTTTTTTTATTCACCTCGCTCACCTGGTGACTTTGAGCTACGTCATCTTAAAACCTTAAAATGAAACTAAACTGAGGAGTTTTGTGAGAAGAAAATAAGACGAATGGGTTTACACTTGAAGCTCAGATTCAAGCTCGATTTTGTTATGAAGACAAATTCTCAAGTCTGCCGTCACCCATTACAGCTGAGCTGTTCTCAACAAATTCAGGAGTTTGGGTGGGGGCGACACTGACCCCTTTGTGTTTCCTGCACTTGTTTCACAGGCTGCTCTGAACACTAGCAAACACCAGAGCTTTGTTGAACGCACCCTGTCTTATTTTAATCTGTGGTAGAATGATCACACTGGCACTTAGATGGATAATCACATGACCACTTGGGGGAAACAAATAAGGCACGAGCACGCACACACACACACACACACACACACACAGAGTTGTTAGACTATTTAAAAAGTGCATCTCCACTAGCTTTTGTGATTCAGATAAACTGTTTGGCTTGCTCTTTTTTGTTTTTCCACAGATATTTTGAACAGATTTAAGATAACTTACAATCTAACAGGAAAATCTGTCTCGCTACGTCACATCATTAAAAAAAACGGAGATGCTACCACCACTTGACAACATTCACACACAGACTTCATCTGCAGTTCCAGCAGTGAAACATATCTGCACTGGTACACACAAACACACATCCACATCACTGTGGCATTAAAAACACTTGGATTTTTGTTGTTGTCATTTTTGCTCTCAGCTTCAGTCAAACTGAAATTCTGAATGTTTTGGTGCTTTTCAGTCACATCATTATAGGAACACCACAACACTAATATTTACCCACTGATAGTTTGTTGCAATGAATCTGAAAGACATCTATTTGAATAACATGTTTTGGCTCAGAGTCTTTAGAAACTGGCTGACTAAAGGAAAGAGACAACTCATCTGTGTCACATATGTCAAAGATAACTACTGCAGGTCCAAATGGTGCTGACTGCTGTAATCATGGCATAGACTGTGAGGCTGTGGATGGCAGAACGCGACAGGTTCTTTAAACTAAGACTCTGGAAAGAGAATGAGGATTAAAAAAAAGCTTAACAGGGTGCCAGGACAAAAACTGAATAATGTTCTTCTCGGGAATTACAGGTGATTATTACAGGAAAGAACATGAGCAATGATAAATATAATGCAGCGGGAAGCTTAAGGTCTCTGTGATCCAATTATGGCCACACAGTTCTCATTAAGCCACAGAAATTAAAATCCTCATTAAGGAAAGTTGTAGCCGCGCTGGTCCACTGGAGGCTGTGAAAGCAGCGATAACAGTGAAACCTTCAACCAGCAAAGACATCCTGACCAAATCCCCACAGTGTCTGTGCATCACTGCTGAACCGTAAGATAAATGAGAACACAATGAAGCTTTTGGGAGGCCATACAGTTGCACCTGGCAACCTCTGTGAGAGCCCACAGTCACCTGTGTGCATCCAGTCCCAGTGCTCAAAAAGCCAAGGAGGGGAGGGTGCTGCTGTTCACCTAACAGGAGAGTCCCACAAACAGAACTTTGATGGCTGTGGGCTGCTCAAACAATCACACCAATCAACTACCGTTCATGTTGGCTGCACTCTATAAGGGACTGATTCATCTTTGTGTTTAGGAACTTCTAAATCATTTCAAAGAGATTCGCATTTTCCTTTCTCAGTACAGGTGAGAGGTTAAAAGCGCTGATTCTGATTGGTTATACTCCAAATTCATCTCCTGCTTCATCTCTTCACAGGCCTGCTTCTAAAGACCTGTAGTGACTAAAAGAAAACATAATAGCTAAAGTGAATACTGGCTTGTGATTGGCCAAAGGGTGTGCTTTAATCCTAGACAGCTCTGATGTAATGCATCTAGATTCTACATTAATACTCAACAAACAAATGGATGAACAATACTCAAGTGACAGCTGGCCAGGAGCCATTGTGCATGCCCTCTGAGGCATGTGTGATCAGAAACGTGTACGCACTCAGCAGCACAAAGACCGCATGTGGAGTCAGTTAACTGCACTGCTCGGTGTGGATTATGTCCTAACACACCACGGCACTGCACCACAAAGACAGAAGAGCCAAAAACCAGCACATAACTTGGACAAACTCCTGTATTTCAAAGCCTGAAACAGTATACAGCAACTAATGATCGAAGTAAAACTCACAACAGTATCAAGTACTTCTACTTAATTAAATCTGGGATACATGTGGGACAATCACAGGAAATCAGACACCCAAAATCATTCATTATATACACTGAAGTGATGCCACTAGAAATGACAGCCAGAATGAAAAAAAAACACAAATCTATTACTATTACAACTTATATTACTACTGCATAATGATTGTATGAGCACACATCACATCTGCTCACACAATCAGTAACACAGAGGGTGTACCGGGCAACAGCAGAGACGCTGGCCTGTGGGAGTCCACGACATGTATGACGTACCAACCAACCTTCTCCCTGTAATTTAAAAAAAACAACAACAGTGGCCACTCCAGGGAGTGCAGTCACATCTACACTTTGTTTACTTGTCACTAAACCGGCAAAGTGCCGACTGTGAAGCTCAGCTAACGCACAAAGGCTGTCATTCAGCACATCGGCAGACTTTTGTTGCGTGCCGTTTACCCGGGACCACCAGTAAAATCAGCTACACGTCGAAATGACACAGCAGAATTTAGTCACACTGCACGTCTCCACAATCTCACTACTATTAGTAAAGATTAAAGTCACATATAAAAGGAAAGGAGAGATTCAGCTCCACGTGCACAGCTGTGGTTGGTATCTGCTCAGTCCAAGTACAGCATTTCATAGATTGTCCACAAGGTTTGGTACCAAGTTCACCATTCTGACCTTAACCTGAGTCACACCTCCACTCTCCTCATCAATCCTCTCTTTAGTACAGAATCAGAATCTAAAGGACATTTGGTAACACGGGTGAAATGTTTTTTTGGCACTACATAGAAAACAACACATGACACGTGCGAATGAGAAAGGGGGGGTGTACGACCAGCTGCTACTGACAGAGATTAAAGATGATAACCAGCCGCTGTGTTGAAGCAGGGCCGTGATACAGGGCTGAATACAGATATAACCACATGCAGGTAGGATAAGTCCATGGAGGCATGGGTGGAGAAGCACATGACAGACCTGCAGGAAATGACTAACCCTGCATTCACACACGTAGTGATTTCAAATTTATGAGAGCTTTTATGTCCCCCTCCCCCAGTGTTACAGGTCTTTATAGTGTGCTGGCCTGATACCCACATTAAACTACTTCACGTCATCAGTCATATTCATATTGTCCTCATGGAGGCTGTTGGAAGCACTACACTGATATAAAGGACAGGAAAACGTGCAGTTATTTTTATATCTGTACTCATGACATGTGTTTGTGGGAAATTGACTTTGTGATGCAAAGTGATTTCAAGAGTTATCACAACTCACAAAGTGGATTCTGGTATATTCAAGACAGAGTGGGTGTGGCGACAGCCTGTCTGTGCCCACTCACGCATGTGGTATCAGGGCCGTGCCACATTTAATCGTCTTCCCAGCTACATTTCATGTTGTTATACATGAACAGTAGAAGAAAAGGCTCAAATTTACCGCTGTAACAAAACTGGGGATCTGGATCTTTCTTGTTTTTAGCGGTCACATTTTGTAGTGTTTTCTGTTATTTTTGCTAGTATCATTATTATTATTATTATTATTTGCCTGAGCTCTAACATGTGTGCCGTTTCCACTTGTTCTCATGCTTGGAGTCAAATGGAAATGCCAGAAGCTGCCAGACATAATAACAAGACACTCCGAATGACTGGTGACACACAAATGACATGCAACTTGGTCCACTGAATCTTTTTAAATGTGCGCGGTATGTAAGGGAAAATCAGTCAGACCTGTCTCGTCTGAGCGCTGTAGGTACAGAAGTACTTTGATGATGCTCCTAAGGTAAGCTAAAGGCTAAATGCTGCAGGGGAAGGAGGGTCTCAGCGACGTTTCACACTGGCAGAAAGAGCTCAGAGGGCTGGTGATTAGGCAAACACCAGATGCTGCTGGTCCAGCAGGGTTCTTGTGAAGTTATTGATTGGTCCAATGGCGCTGAGCGACATGGCGTTGTCCCGGCCCCAGAGCAGATTAGGACCAAAGACCACAGCCAGGTTACTGTTGGTCATCTTATTCACCTCACTGTTGGCTGATACCTAAACACACACACACAGGATGCTGTTGGTAACAGACAGATATGATATTTTTAAAACGTGATCAGCGCGATGTTCAGACCGTCAGCTGTACCTGCGCCAGAAATGTGATGAGGTATCGCAGCGATGCGTAGTTTTCTTCTGGCAGTGACTCTACCAGCATCTTCATTACTGTCACCTGACTCTCACTGGACACAGCTGGAACAAACACAGTCATCAGGGTGAACTGCTGAGACACAGACTATGTTCATCTGGTGTAGGGCAGGTGGAGGGTGTGGGGTTCACACAGTACACACAGGTACACTAAACTGAGATTCTCCTCTACCCATACTTACAGGCAAAGTTGACGATGTCATTGTAGAGCTGATAGGTGAGCAGAGGCTCGGGGAGTTCCCTCAGGAATGTTTTCAGGATGACAGCAGCCAGGTGCACATCTTCAATCTCTCTGAAGTTCACTGTCGCACCTGCAAACACATGAGTTCAATGAGAACAGAAGAAAAGAACTCCTTTCAAGAGACTTTCTTATGCTTATATTTAACAATTGTAAATAACCCAACCCTGCTCTAACATGTAAGAAACCACAAGTTCTTCTGCACATAACACCTGCAGCCTACCTGGTGGTGTTTACAGAACAATCCATAAAATAGATTGGAGGATCGTAACCGATGTCACACGGCTCGTGGAGGGGACTCTGAATTCCTCCATCACTAATCTACAGCAGTGAATTTCAGCGTCACAGGGTGGTCAGAGCTCATACCTGAGTTGTACCTGAGCTGGACCTCCTTCACCAGAGTCACATTGGCAGATCGTCTGAAGATGCCCTCAATCTCCAAGCCTGACACACACAGCCACACACAGACATAGAAAAAGAAAGAAAAGCGTTTCTTTCAGACAGTATCACTAGGCACAGCCCGAGTCTGCATTCGAGCACAGCACAGGTGTAATGTCACCTGTGTGTGTGTGCAGCAGGCTTTAATTACAGTGATGTAAGCCAGTGAAAGCACAGGTGAGGCAGCTGTCTCTGCTCTGTGTAGACACGGCTCAGGGAGGAAAAGAACTCCAGCGACAGTTAGCTCATGCGTTTTGTTTGTTACCTTGCTCTGAGAGGAAGCCAACAGTGTCTCTCATCACCACAGGAACTGGATCGCCATCTGGATCCCTCTGTCTGAGCCTGACACACACACACACACACACACACACACACAAACATTAAAACAATAAGCACATTCAAAGGTCTTTTTTTTTTCTTTATCTGGAAGCTTCTCTCACAATGCCGTGTCTCTCTCAACTACAGATAGCACAGAATCAGCGACTTACAGCGTTAGTGGCACACCAAACACCTGGCTGGGGAGAGGAGGGCTGTGAGGAGGAGACATGGGAGGCTGTGTGGTGGGTTTCAGAGATGCTCTTAACTTGTTGTCATACCTGGCACAGAGACCATGGGAGATTTTTAAAATAACACACGGTTTCACTATTTGTGCCTGAAGGAGAAATAAATGGTTTTAGTTTAAAATCACAGACTGGAAGTGCATTAGCAGGACAGAAGAGTAAAGGGCAGCAGTGAATAAACACCAGCAACAACTGCATCAGTGGCACCTTTTAAAATGCATTCTGCATGAGCAGAACAACCACAGGAAGCACTCCCAAATCAAATGAAAACATTCAAAGTACACAGTGCAGAGAGCATTTCCAAAGAAGATGGACCGCTGTGTAAAACGCACATAGAACAGGATGCAATGATGAGCAGACTGCTTAAACCTAACTGAAAAAAATATGTGGAAACTGAGATCTGTTACTGTTTCCTGAAAAAACGAAATGCATGCTTACTTTAAATTCAGAAAGGCAAGATGGAGAGGGATTCAACACCCTGCATGAAAACATTTGAATGTAAAAATTCTGCTGGTAAGATCAGAAAAACCCAAGTGCTGTAAACCAGCACACAATCCAGAAACTGCAGCACTCTCTGGCCACTAGCTCATTTAGCACGGAACAAAAGAAGTCGGCACACAACTGGAAAACCAGCACCTGTGCCAGTATGGGCTACATACACTGGTAATATACCTCTACCCATTTCAGTAAGATAATACCGTCCCACTTCCTGTGTTTGTTCCAACATGTGACTCTCAAGCAGTTCAAACACTTGCAACACTACAACCGGCCTCCTCACTTCTCATGCACACGTATAATAAGGAGGCGGCTGCATTTAACCTTCAGTGAAACGTGTTGCTGGCTTCATGCAATGAGAAGACTTAATAAAAGGCAGGAACACTTACTCTCTGACACGGGAAGGAATGACCAGCTGATCACACTTGACCACATGCTCCAGCTCACTCAGATAGCTCACATAGTTGATCTTCCTGCCAACCTTAAAACTGAGAGAGAGAGAAAACTCAAGTGGTTGATCTGTGAGCAGCAATGATGATGGTTCAGCCTTTTCCTCCTGATTTTATAACCATGAAAATAGAAATTTAAGAAAGGGAAAGTAGCAAATAGCACACATGGTGTGTACCTCTGGTTTGGTCTGAATATTTAAAGAAGTTTCTACAGTTTGTGCACTTCTTGGAACGCTTCACACGCCAAGGAAAACTGCAACAAGCGATTAACTGATGAGTCAGTCTACGTGGAATTACGCAATTATGATTCCCCAAAATGACCAGGTATCTCGTTTTTTCTGTTTTTGCTCTTGAACATAGCCAGTCTAGAGGTTAGAGTTGGATCAGTGCAGAAGGCTCAGTATCACACTGTTTAATCAATGACTTATACATAAAAGTGTTTCTATTGGATGGTGAGAACAAACCTTACAGATAAAGTTAAGCAAATGGTTTTTATTTCCAGCTGCAGCACTGTGACACTCTCTGCTGGTATAGTTCAACTACAAGACGATGCGTACAATATAAAGCGCCTTGACTGTTGTTGTGATTTGGTGCCATTTAAATAAAACTAGTATCCAGCAAGAGCCAAACCTGAAGCAGGAACTTCAGACACACATTTACCATGGTTGCAGTTTTCTACTACTGCCACTAGATGTTACTAAAGTCCTATCATCGCTAGTTACAATGGCCCAAAGTTCACATTCATTAATCATGTGCTTCCTTTCTAAATAAACATATATCTGGGGAACCGCAGGAAGGCATCATGTAATGATATCAACTCACATAAGCATACTGATGTGACACCACTGTACTCTTAGTTTTCTTATTAGTACAACTGATAACTGTGCTTACTGAGGAAACATATCTGTGATTGCTCATCAGTGGCATTTTGCATTAGTGGGAGTACATGTATTTACCCAAAATCCACAGGAGTAATGCTAGAGTACATAATGTACTGTAGTACTCTATGTCAATCTGACTTAATGTACCCATGGCTGATCCTTAGGCAGCATATATTAGCAGCATTTGACCAGACATCAACCATATAAAAAAACTTGTGGGTGCTAATTTTCTAAATACCAATCCTAGCAAATTTCATAAAATCAATCAGGGATTAAAAATCTGAATGACATCAAATAGAAAAAGTTGCACTTTAAAACTGGTTGCTTTAAGTACAGGTTGCTTTTCAATCATAGCAAGGGTAATACTAAATGAAAGTACTGGGTCACCCTCTCTGAATCTTTGAATTCAGGTGTTTGAAGTCTGATGGCCATAGGCGCATAAAATCGAGCCCATAACCACGTGTTATAACCGTGTATCTGTCAAAGAGTGGGTCGTGCTGAACCCGAGCCTGTAATAGGATGCCACAACTGCAACAAGTCAGTTTGTCAGATTTCTCCCTACTTCATATTCCACTATCAACAGGAAGTGGATCACAGAGTAACACAGTCCCCTCCCCCACCCCTCAAGTGCTCTGCAACAATTCTGTTCAGTTTTATTTATACAGCGCCAAATCCCAACAGTCACCTCGAGGCGCTTTATAACAAAATCAGCACAAAACTGTGTGTATGTGCACTGGGCCACTCACAAATTACAGGGCTACACATAATGGTCAGAGAACAGGCTTCCTTTTAAAATCCCTGTCAGGTAGAGAAATCAGAAACTAACCTTATAATTGGTTTGAAGAGGATCAGCAGAGTCTTGATGAACATGGTGGGATGGACGATGTATAGGGCCTTGATGTTCTTCTTGTACCTGCAAACACATCACATGTTCTCACAAGGTGTACTAACACAAGTTTGATATAACAATTACAAGAGCTTACACAAAAATCTGACAGCATCTATGGAATCTGCTGTGTCATGTCCACAGGTTATAGAGGTAACACTGTTGAGTAAATGACTGAATCATGTACTGCCAGTGATGAGCTGGGAAAAATAATGCAAGGACACGTAACTGTAGACCTGCAGTTCTTCTATCTTTATCAGCCAAACTGAATGACGGTGCAGAGAGATAGTTCCCCCTGTCACTGTGTGGGTGTGCTCGCCAGCTGCTGTGGTTCATTACCGGTGCAAAGTGCAAATTAACTTGGTGAAAGGGATTAAAGACAAAAGCCAGTGCCCAGGCAGCTCCTTCGGTATTTTGAATAGTGGGAGCATGGCTGAAGTACGCTCTCCATACATACATGTTACATGTGAGCATGGGCAACTTTGGACAGCGCCTGCAGTTTATGAAACACTGCACACAGTAACAGTATTTGTTTCTACTGTATCCAGTACACACAGAGGTTAGTCTGCAGAAGTCCTCTGCCATTTAATCAGGTTAATAAATGCAAAGAGCAGCAGTAGGGCCAATTGTGAACAGGTATAATATGATAAGTAAGACTCATGTCCAGTGACGTGTTGGAGATTACTTTCTCTCAAACTCCCTGTATGCATCCAGCAGCCAGCTGAGGGAAGGTTTGTTTTCACTGGTCAGCCCATGATGAAAGTAGATCAGAGTATAGTCACTTTCCACATACTGATCCAGTGTTCCTTTGAGATACCTGCAAAACATGAACAAGTCTTTGTAAACGCAGCAATATCTTTATCTACTCAAATAACTTTGTTGGTTAGTAAATAACTATTCCACCTGAGGGCTTCCTTTCAACATGTCATCCTTCCAAACACTAAACTATTTTCATACCAGATGAATGAGTGAATCTCTTTACTCTGTACCATCCTAAACACGTTCACCTTCAGCTCTACAGGAAGGAGCCTTCACAACATTTTCTTTAAACTGCAGCTTTCCGTTCACCGGATCACTCGTTACAACCAAACACAGCAAAGCAGATAGACACAGCTATGCCTTCTTCATTCATTCCAATAACGATTATCTGGGTCAGCGCTGAAAACACCATTACATAACATGATTACTCACTGACTTTGGAAACATCAGGCAGTTATTATCGTCTTTAAAATAACCTTTAAAACGTCTTCTTATAAAGACCACAATCTTCTCCATCACAGGGTGAATCAAAGTCCTCTTTGTAAAGGTAACCAGTCTGTCACCCGGAAGGCGAGAGTGGTCAAGGGAGACTGGACGCCCAGGTCAGACACTTGTACACCTTAGAGGCCCCACAGTGGAAGCTACAGGTAGAACAATGGAGAGCACCTGAGCCCTCACCAACGACCTAGATACGGAAACTGACAACCAACCAACACTTCCAGCACCACTGACACCCGACTGCTCACCCATGGCTCAAACAATTGCTCTGCTGATCCTTAAGCAGCAGCTGCCAGTCTTTGGGACTAATCTTCTCTCAGTGTCACCGATGCAAATCTTATTCTTCCTCTCTTTAGATACAGCATGTTGACTAAAGATCATCATCTACAGTAAGCATCAGAGCCATTGTTGGTGTTATCAGTCTCTAATAACTGTGCCACAGATGGCTGAAGATGTAGTCTGGGCTTTTAAAAAGCACTGAGAGCACCGTGCAATAGAGAAAAGTGAAACTGGATCAAGTGCCCAAAAGACAGCGCAGTGAGTGCTGCAGACACAGAACAACGCTACAAGTCTACAACCCTCAACAAAGTGTCTGTAAATCCCACTTCTCCTTAAATCGTGTCACATGACAAAAATGCTGGCAAAGCCAAAAGGTTTGTGACTAGTCACTGGGATCAACACTACTACTTACATCAGCAGCTTATGATGGTCCAGCTGGTGCTGCGGAGGCATCCTGCAGGCATTAAACACTATCACCTTCCTACCAAAGTTGTCATCACCTACGGACACAGACATGGACTCGGCGTTACTTCCACTACAAGAATTTACTTTTCAAAAAAATAAATTTCCAGACTGAAAGCAGAAGAGAGGTGTCAGCTGTGACTGGAGAACTGACCGGCCACTTCAATGATCTGATGTCTGGCAATGTCATAGAAAGGATGGTCCCAGGGCAGGTGTGGAGAGCTGGCATCAAACTGCTGGGAAACATCCGTCTCTGAAACACACACACACAGTTAATACATAAAAACAAGACAATAATCACAGCATTACATCACTGTGAAGTCCTTCATATTTGAAATGTGTGTGTTTGTATGTAATATTTTAAGCTTAACCACAGCCAGTCTCTCTCTCTCTCTCTGAAAGGACTCTTACAATTCTTCGTTTGCAAACATGACATCATGAGCAGGTGTGTAGAGAAATCCCTCTCACCTGACTTGCTGAGGAAAGACTCATCGGCGGGCCACTGCTGGTCCTCTATGGTAGTCAGCTTCAGCTGTCCTAACTGCGCCGTTGCAGAGTCTTCGCTCACATCTACCAGCAGTTCCGAAGACATCACACACACACGCGCTCTCACACACACACAGACTGCACAGTGATGTCTTTGTTCAGCTCACTCAAACATACACGCAGAAGCTGCAAGAGACAAAAACGCTTCAGGTCAGCTAGCTTTCAGCACATCTCAGCCAAACTGTGTTTGCTGATTCAACGTCAGAACCTGATGCTGTGACATTATATAAAACAGACCCAAACGAAATCTTTTAACCTCAACAAAGATGGACATTTCTGCACAACCGATCCATTAAAAGCAACATGAAGTCACGTGCGTCAAGTTTCTAAGAAACATGAGACATTTCAACTTCCACAGAATACACTGTCCCTTTATCAAATTCATTTTTACCCAACTCGATTGTGTGGAAAAGATGGAAAAACAAAATACATTAGTGATTCATGCTGCTGCAGTGGGTGACATGCTGCATCAGCACCATCAAAATAATATCAGACAATAGCAGTAATCTTCAGGCTAATGCTGTACGATCACTTTCTCACAGCCTCTAATTATTCCGATCACATCTCCATAAATAAACAGTATACACAGTTACACAGAACATCTCAGAGATGTTGAAGTGGTCGTACAATTTCCTTTGGCTTATTAGATCTGCTTCAGCCAAGTGATGTTAACCAAGAACAAATCATAGGCAAAGACTACTATAGAGCTGTATCTGCACTGCAGAGTAACACAACTAACTTTTTCAGCCCTATAGAAACATACCACAAACTGCAGCATGATGAATGCATGAAAGACAAGAAAAACAACGTAATGTGTGTTGACGTGAATCACCCAACGTCAACTTGATCAACTTGTCTGAGCTGGCGATGGACAAGAATGTACAGCATCCAGTGCACGAAGACGCACTAAAATCACCAACACAATCACACCGTGAGTAATGAAGACCTCAGGAAAATGATCAATTGGATTAATGGTATGCCATCGCCTCACAAACGTGGCAAAAGCTGCATTATATGGTTCAGGAGAAATGTACCGGGATAAGTAAGTCCAATGAATGGAGTGAAGTACTTTAGATTTTGCATTTTCAGGTAGCTGCAGCACAGTGTAAAGATAAAAGCAGCACCGTTATGATTTCTTTTTGTGTAAAGCTTTGGTACTTTTTTCCTTCCAAGAGGTGAGTTTAGGTGGCGAGCTGTCCAGGGTGTACCCCGCCTCACTCCCCATGGTAACAGGGATAGGCTCCAGATGTTTTATTCATATAAATAAAACATCAACTGGCATACTGACTGACGCACAAAACTCTCCCAGTGACAGCTCCCACAGCTTGAGCTTCAGCTGAAGGTGATGTCGATGAGAAAAATATACTGCTCACTACAGAGGGGGCAGAAAGAGTGTGTGACACCAAAGAGCTTGTGTGACACTTGATTTTATTGTCACTGGTGTGCCAACCCTCAGTGGATTTTTGTTACTCTGAGTAGTTTAGTTCAAGAAAAATAAAGACACGTTTTCACCCTCAGGAGCTTTGGCCATGCACCAGGTGGTGACTTACCATCAGTTACTGCATGCTTTCTGTTTCTGTGCTGCAGGAAACAACCAGAGTCACACAACAAGGCATCCGTTTTTTCTAACAGTGCCAAACAAGTGCATGGAACTATGGATCTGTGTACAAGCACAGTATCGGTGACACAGTGCAGTAACACTGTGATTTTTTTGAGAAACTGTTTTTTTTAAATCTGTTTTACATTTTTTCTTACCTTCTTTTCACCAGGAATTAAAACTCTTGAAGCTAAGATTCTCTTCTGTGAGAGTTTCTTAGTGTGGCTAGGGTTAACCCAGCATGCAGTTTCACTGGTGAGAAACCAGAAAAGCTCAGGCCTGAACCCGAGTAACCAGTGAGCCTCACAGGAAGTACTTTTTGCTGAATGTCCTGAACAACATTTGCTGAGTTTTCTTCTCAAGCAAGAAGAAAACAATGAAAAGAATAACACTGACATTATGACATGCTGAACAGTGGCCTGAGATGTGCTGTGCAACAGCATCAGAGTGAGACTGATTAGTCTCAGAGTGCCACCACAAATTGGTCATGTTTTGTTTTGGGGTTTTTTTTTTTTAGCTTTGACCACCAAAAACAAAAAAAGCTTTATTTCTGATATATCTGAATAAAGGATGATATTCATCACTCCCTGTGGAACTTCTCTTTAGTCTGATGACTTTCAATGGAGCTCCAACAATAAAAGTTCAAACACAGCATGAGCCAGCCAGCTGCAGAATGGAACTTCCTCAATTTAATGACTGCATCACTCTTCTCCTCACGTTTTAACTGCCCTTATTTTCTACATGCTTCCTTTTTGTCTTCCATCCCCCACCTATTTATTCTACTCTTACTCCCACACATACACACACACAGCTGTGATGTTATGCTAGCTGACAGCATGTAGCTTTAAATAAATATTGCTACTAACCAGCAGACACAGTCGACCAATTGCTGCCGACCAAATACACACTCACACACAGACAAACTGAGTGAAGAGCAACTCTTTGCACACTATCTGCATGTCAGTCAGTAACCATGGAGCTGTCAGGGAGGATGTTGGTTAGCATTTATGATGATGTGAACAGTAACAGGTTCCTCCTTTCCTTTCTTTTCACTCAGTTCCTAAACTGAACAGGCCAATGGAGGTCACAGCAGTGGGTCAGGGGCACAAAACCTGACTGTGAGTTTATTTCTATGACAAAGTTCCAAACGTTACATTCAAAACTGAAACAGGTAAGGTCGCTCCAGGCACTTCAGGTCTGACAGCTCTGGATTCAAAATACAAGGAACACCGTTTATTCAGTCCTATTGTCTGCAATACCTGCAGACACTGGATGCTCTGTTCCTATTTGCCCAATTTATTGTGCCTATTTGTCTTTTTTTAATAAGTTGAGAAGCACTGAAAAGATGTAATGCTAAAGTTTCAGAGCTCTACGATAAAAAAAAAAAAAAAGTAAAGAAACCTCAAGTTTCAGGATCATCACTCTGATAGTGGAGGAAATGCCCAAGTGCAAATAGTCAAAGGTCAGAAGAAGGGGAACCAGAACGCGAAGCATGCAGAGTTTCACAAGGAGACAACCCTGAGGACTGCAAGGACTACGGTTTGTAAGCAGGCCATAAGGGTTAGCCTTGAAAGCTGATTCCACCTCTCTGCTCAGTTTAAACCAGGTTTCTTTGCGTTTGCTTGGTTTTTTAACCAGATAGTTGTATCCTTAATGTCGACAAGCTAAGTTTAGGATTGGATCTGCTAGGGCACGGGTGTCAAACT
>VUQG01045520.1:16029-27640 GCA_015106755.1 Etia nguti
CAAACTCCAGTCCTTGAGGGCCAGTGTCCTGAAACTTTTAAATGTGCCCCTGCTGCAACACACCTGAGAAAAAATTAGTAGGCCATTAGCAAGCCCTATTAGCTATAGGACGTACGGTTACTCTGTAACTTTGGTTCTCTCCACTCCGTTACATATTCCATATGTACGGGGTATGACCCCCCCCTCGGTCGTCGCATGTGGATATTTCTTTAAGACACTCCGGCTAGCTCGGCCACGCCCCACAGCTTACGTATAAAACAGCTGTGCAGACGTGAAACTGGTGATGGTTTGATCAGAAGCGTCTCCAAGCGGCCTGTAGGTGGAGATATGATAGAGAACGTACGGTTACACTGTAACCTTGGTTCTCTGAGTGAGAGACTCTCTCTCCACTCTGTTACATATGTTACAAATGATGACGATGTTGAATCTTGTGCATCTTTACCCATGCAGTGTATCCAGCCACAACACCACGTATGCATGTGGCATGTTTGTGGATCATGTTGCACTACCCACATCTGTGCATGCACAAACACATATATATACAGATAAAGCCACTTTGTGTACATACGAGCATCTAACAGAAGCATCCAGCAAGCACAGTGCCCTGCCCCCTCTATTCCTCTTTTCTGTCAGCACTGCAGAGCAGCTGAGGAGAGCAGTTTAGTCGGAGCATGCTCCAGGGGCTCAGGAAACGATTCCTAGGAAAGCTCTAGTGCAGAAAAAAGCCATGGAGCAACACAGTATTATTACTGAGCATTTCTACATGTGAAACACTGCTCTACTTATTTTATGCTTTTATGGCATTTCAGCTTCAGTAGCCTAAATGCCACCAAAGGGTTCATCCTTAACAGCAGCATCCACCGTCAAATATGCAAAAAAAAAACCATAATACTGACATGTACATGCAGCAGCAGCAGCAACATTCACACTCTCCATTTCTCTCACACACGCGTATGTATCTGCAGTAACATTTCTGCACCACAACACACTCCACAGTTTCTAATGTCGACCAGGTGGCCCAGAGACTGACACTGAGCTTAAACTCCAATCACCTCTAGCTGGGGAACTTCATTTTATGTTCTTTTTTTTAACTACCTCAGGGACGCCACAAAAAGAAGAAGAACCTGAACAATGGAAACCAAAAAGCCCACAAAACAGCAACCACTAGTTCTGACATGAATATATCTAAGGAACAGTCCATTTCATCTTCCTGCATGGTATGCATTCAATTCACTGATGTTTGCAAGCACTGCTACAGCTTTTTATCTCAACGCAGCTTTACCCCAGTCTTCTTGGTGGGTTACATTTATTAATAAAATGTATTTTAAGATGTTTATACTTTAGAGGCCTTTTCAGTCATGATTACCTAATCAGTTAAAAATCAGTTAAAATGATGACACTGTGCCATTCAGACAACGGTCACTTTTACATTCGGGTTTGTCACAGCAACTCTACGCCTGTGATATTTATCAAAGGCACGAGACTGAACTTTGCAGCAAGTAAGTAATAATAATATAACTGAGGTCGCAACTATACTTAAAAACATTCAGTGGCTGAACATTGTAAAACTGTCCGTGCCTGTCTGTTAATGTGACTGCACACATTCACACAAGTACCAGACCAGTCAGTGTTAACAGGTCCAGCATAAGAGCAGTCCACTCCAGAGTTTTAAGGAAAATGACCAAGATGCTTTTTCAGATATGAAGCATGCGGTCGGGCACGGTCTGACTGTGACTGGTGTCCCGGGTTGTTTTAAGTACTGAGGTTACTTTCAATTTTTCTAAAATCCATTCTAAAGCAAGAGATGACCCAATCCAAATAATTAGCTCAACCAGAGGGATAAAAGGCACAACTATAAAAGAACTGTTGGCTCATCCTGTCACAAGACAGCAGAACGTGTCATTTTTTTAATCACTTCTATTTTAAGCAGAATAGTTTCGCATTCTGTTCGCCATTCAGCACCTCCGCCTGCCACCAGGGCAGTTTACTGCAGAGGGTGTAGCTCAAAGACACCATCAGCCTGATTCTGTAACCTCTGCGTCAGTATGAAAGTACACCCAGAGGCTGTCTCATTATTTTCAATGTCTAATGTAAAGTATTCCAGTAAATACCAATAATAACCGCTAAACTACAAAATACACTGTAGTGTGTAAGTGAAAGGGACATCACTGTAAGCTATGAACATACAGCTGCACTACCATAACAAGATAATGTGTGATATATGCACATTTTTGAAGTGAGACGTCATCTTTGGGAAAATGCTACGAATGATTTTGGGGGGGAAGGAGAGAACGAGCATTAAACCCAAACGGAGTTTGGCGGGCTGAGCTGACACCTTCACTGCTGGCAGTCCAGTGATAAAAGCAACAAGTGAGCAGCTGACCTCTTTTACTTTTACCATACAGTTCAGCAGGAGAAACCTTTCAGTGTCATTAGCTGCTGATTCAGAAAAGCTAAACAGGCTAACGCAGCCACACTCGCTGGTCATTATCACACAGCGAAACGCATTAGCAAACCGCCTAGCAAGCTGGCTCGGCTAAATTCAATATTCGGCACGTGGATGCACATTTTATAAACAGCCTTTCATACGCTGTGAGGCTTCAGTAACTGAAATGACGCTTAGCTGGGCTAAACCAGAACACCGCAGTGTTAACAAATGACCTCATCACAACAAATTAGCCCCACAACACCCGACTAACAGCGCACGAGCATCACAGCCCGTGAGCCCCGCTTGCTTCTAACATGTTCAGTTTCTACTAAACACAGCATCATAAAATATGTTTTTACCGTAATTATCCAGCTGCTCTGTTACAACCGACTCACTTTGTGGCGTCTGAAATCAACGTAGACTGTTTTCAGCAACAAACCTGCGTCAACACCTCTTCCGGTTTGTTGTTTTCAAAATAAAGCTATGCAATTCAGATTTTGTTTACTACACCTGTCAAAATAAAAGTGCTAAAAAGAAAACCTCCCCGTGGTCTTAGAGGAATAACGAGTGTGTCGTCCATTGGACAGGTGAACAGCGTTTCGTTTTATTTGTTGGTCGGTCACCACAGGCGGACTCAGACCTATTACTAGAGTTTGACAAACTGATTCTATTGTGTCTATCTATATCTATTAATCTAATGATAATATTCTATTTTACACACAGACCAATCGCGTGAATTGTAACTAATCCCTGCGATGCCCCTCAGCCAATTAAACCATTTATTCAGAGCGCGTGAGAAAACAAAATTGTGGGAGGAGACAGAAGAGGGTTAAAGCTGAGATAGCTCAAAGTACACCTTTTTATGATTTTTTAATTAATTTAAAAAATATTGTTGTTTTAATTAAGTACTTTATTTGAAGACAACTGATTCAACAGTTCTTTTTTATTTTTGAAAGCATACTCGAAACAAGAGCATCCTGTCATTACTGTTACTAAATTATAATAGAGTACCTTTCAGATCATTATGAAAATGATTAACGGTGTTGCTGTGGAATCACGGATACAACTGTGCGGCTACTTCAAAATATAGTGCTTATGACGCATGAGGAGCTTTATAATCTTTAGTACATTTGTTTGAGGAAACTGTCTCTAACTGGACCTCATTAAATAAATGAGGTCCAGTCACTCGGTTAAGAATACAAATATTAAAATGTTAATTGTTGAAGAAATTCAGCAGATAAAACAGGCCAACGTGTATCAAAATACAATCAGTGCAGATTAATATCAGCCAATCAGTCATACAAATTTCCATCTCTTCTCTTCCGCTTATCCGGTTCAGGTTCGCCGGGTGGCTGGAGTCTATCCCAGCTGTCTTAGGGCGAGAGGCCTTTACAACCCCTGTGAAGAGTGAAACATGGTAAACTGTTCTTTCTGCCTGATACTTTACCATAACTGAATTTAAAAGAAACAGACATTAAAAAAAACATTTAAAAGACTAAATGGCCTAGCTAAGCTTGCTTCCACATATTAAACTGTGGCAGTTTAAACTACACTAACGGAACCCCCTGGGGGACAATTTTGTGTGCGGAAGTGAAAAGTCCAAACATGTAATCAGCAGTTCCTGGTACAAGTTAAAAGCAGTCGAGTAGTCACTGTGAGCGTGTCATCGGTGTGACGTAGAGTCTGTGGATTCACAACCTGTCCCTCTTTGTATTAACAAAGCTTTGTTCTGCTGAGCGCGGCTGTGAAAAAGTTTGTTTTGCAGACATTTTCATTTGTTCATTTGAGTGAGCAGCGTTACATGTTCGGACAGGAGCCTGCCAGAAGCACGAGGCGGAACGGCCCCAAACCATGGCCCGTGGTCGCGCTGTCGGTGCTGGGCTCGGCCGGAGCAGTGGCCGCGGTCGGGTCTCTCTGCGCCCTCATCTACCCCATACTCAAAGGTAAGCGCGCGCCCCTGTACCTCACGCGCAAATCAGGATCAGATCAGCGGGATCAGAAAAGGAAAAGACTGTTTTTACTGTAGGATCATCGGTCAATCGAAATTGATATTAAGAATATAGTCATCACCAGCAAAGGCTTTTTTACGAAGTATTAAATACATTTGTTCAGTACTTTTTTCCCCGTGTCATTTTTCATTATTACACATAATAATGAATAAATGCACATCTGTGGATGATTTCTTTGCATGTGTGGATTGGATGGGTTGTTACCGACATCTGGTGAGAATTTCATGTCAGTAACACCTTATAATATCTTAAGAAATATATTTACTTAGAAAACTGCTGACGTGTCCAATATTTATTATGTCATTATAATATATTAAAAGATATATATATGTGTATGAAGAGGCCGCTGGGAAGCTGCAACCACCAAGTACCTGCAGAGGTACTTGGTGGTTGTCCTGAGGACCCTCAGCACCCTCAGGCTGTATGCGAAGCGGAAAGAAGGAATCCGGGGACTGGTGAGTGTCAGTAACACAGTCCAGGATGAAACAAACATCCATGAGTACATCTGGAAGATGGCCACAACCGACCGCGTGCTCAGTGAATACCTCAGGCAGCAGAAACCCAAGAAAGAGGAGGAACCATCATGGTAGGACCTGCAGATAAAGGAAGTGGCTGACATTCAGAAGTCCTACCAGTGGCTGGACAGAGCTTGACTGAAAGACAGCACAGAGGCACTAATCATGGCAGCACAGGAACAAGCTCTGAGCACAAGATCCATAGAGGCTGGGGTCTATCACACCAGGCAAGACCCCAGGTGGAGGCTGTGTAAAGATGCCCCTGAGACAATCCAGCACATAACAGCAGGGTGCAAGATGCTAGCAGGCAGGGCATACATGGAATGGCGTAACCAAGACGCCGGCATAGTATAAAGAAATATCTGTGCCGAGTATGGCCTGCAAGTCTCGAGGTTAAAATGGGAGACGCCCCAAGGGTGGTGGAGAATGACCGAGCTAAGATCCTGTGGGACTTCCAGATACAGACGGACAAAAATGGTGATGGCTAACCGACCGGACATAGTGGTGGTAGACAAGCAGAAGAAGACAGCTGTAGTAAAAGATGTAGTGATACCGAATGACAGCAACATCAGGAAGTAGTAGTACCAAGGGCTCAGAAAAGAGCTGGAGAAGATGTGGAGGGTGAAGGTAACGGTGGTCCCAGTGGTAATCAGAGCACTAGGTGCGGTGACTCCCAAGCTAGGCAAGTGGCTCCAGCAGATCCTGGGAACAACATCGGAGATCTCTGTCCAGAAGAGCGCAGTCCTAGGAAAGGCTAAGATACTGCGCAGGACCCCCAAGCTCCCAGGCCTCTGGTAGAGGACCCGAGCTGGAAGGATAGACCGCCCGCAGGGGCGAGCGGGGAATTTTTTATATTATATATATACAACTTATTTTTATTTTTATTTTCAAGCTCTGTTAAAGTGCTTCTCTGGCACAGGACCAGATAAGCTTTTTAACAAATGTTGGTTAGCGTAAGTGACTTTTCTTCCTTTTCACCAGTGATGATTGATTGTTTCAGAGCTGCGAGCAGAGAGGGTGACAGGAGAGGATGGCACTGAAGAGAAGATGCTCGGTAAGTATAAGAAGTTGATTTGCTCTATTTTACTGCTCCAAGCCAAGTTGCTACAACAGTGGTTTCTTCCCTTATTGTGTACAACAAGGGAAGAAATACTGGCTGTAGAAACTGTAAATCCTGATCCTGCACTGTGCGTAATCAGGTTTCTGGAGTATCCTGGTCCTGTCAGTATTAGTAGGATGCATCTGCTGTGGCTTCTCGTGGATGCTCACCTACCTTGACTCGTACCAGCCTGGTATGGAATTCCCAACACTGCGGACACTGGCCCACTTCAGGTAACACATTGGGATACGCTTTGTATGTGTATTTAAATCAAGTATTTTCCCTTATAGTGCTGATTTCTTACACATTTGTGTTTTTTTCTCAAACCTATGTTCTTCAGATCAAACAAATTTGAATATTACACAAAGAAAACATGAGTAAATACAAAGTGCAGTTTTAATTTATTAAGAAAAACTATCCTAATCTACCTGGTCCCTAAACATAATAACTGGTTTTGCCCACTTGTCCCACTCTATAGTTGTTTTAATTCAACAAAATTGAGGGGGTGGGGGTGGGTTCCAGCATGAACAGCCTGTTTAAGGCCAGACAATCTCAATCTGATTTCAGTCTGGACTTTGACTGGGTCACTCCCAAACCATTTATTTATTGAGCCATTCAGAGGTGGACTTGCTGCTGTGGTTTGGGGACTTCACACTCCAACAGATCCATTGGAGAGTAACTTGGGGTTCAGTATCTCGCCTGAGGATATTTCACACGTAGATTCAAACAGCAAAGGATCGAACCACCAACCTCCTGAGTTGCAGACACCCGCTGTTCTGCTGCATAACCTGAGTGCTCTTGGGATTCAGGCCACACATTCTCCTTTAGGATTTTCTGCTATTCGTGGTTCAATTACAGCAAGTGGTGTAGGTCCCGAAGCAGCGAGCCTTTGTGTTCTTTCGTCCCCTTAACGAATGAAATAATGATTTAAAACTGCATTTGTATTTACTCGATTTATCTTTGGCTATATAAGAAACATTTAAGTTTAACAAATATGAAAAAAAGGTAAATGAGGAAGGGGGAAATAGTTTTATACTGTATAATATACTTAAATATACAGTACTGTAAAATACTTTTGCAGCACTGTGTATTTTATTGCTTGATATTACAAATAACACAAATCAATAATATCTCTCTCTACGTGGGATTTCTTCTAGAGACGTTTCTGACCATGGCTTCCACATGGGATATGGAGTTGCTGTTCTTAATGGCATCATGGCCATGCTCACCATCATGTGGAGTCTCTGCTGACACACACACACACACTCATACATTAGAACAGTCATGCAAGTCAAGGGAAATAACCACACTAGTTTAAATGTGCTGTTATGGCTGCTAAAAACATGTGATCACACAGCTGTACACTAACTGAAGACAACCTTCTGTAAACACTGGTGATGACTGAAGCTGCAGCTTACATGATTATACACACCCTGTGTATACTGTGCTCAAGTGATCCTGCAGTCGGACGAAGACAGTGGCTACAAGACTGCAGCACTTAATAAAGCTCTGTATGCGGGGCTGTAAGCAATTCAAACTCTGATATACTGTTTTTCTTCAGATGAGACTGTGCACAGTTCTGATTAACCACCCAAACAGGAATGTTACATGCTCAGGTCTAAAGCTGACATGGCAGCTTTGGTCAAATTTGGAAAAAAATAAAAACTAAAGAATTAAACATTTTACTGCTGATGAATTGTTTTCTTCATTATTTCTACTGGTCGGCTCTCTTCACCTGGGCCGATTAGTGTAAGGTTTTCCCTGAAGGCTGAACAAAGCTTTGAAAGCTGTTGAAAAGACTGAACAATTCATCGATGTCTTTAAAAAGCTTTAAAGAGTTTTAATTGCATTAACCATTTAGAGCAAATTGCATTCTGCAGTTTTAATATTTAATAGGATTTGTGGTTCAAATGCCAAATTCTAATTTTATCAGATTAAATTCAGTGGCCTTTTCACTTGTAAATGCTTTGGTAGATTAAAGGTTTTGGAACATGTTAATAATAGTCAGCTTATGAAGAAAGTGTTATTTTCTTTAATAAGAAGTTTTCACATTTTCCCTCCAGTGGGTCAGAGCCATTTCATGGTATGACGGGTACCTATATAACATCATATAGGTGTAGATGTTCTAGCTGAAGTGCGTTAATAGATGGAGCTTATGAATGCTTTCATATTATTTACATTTTTATGGTATGGGAGAAGTAAACTAGAAATCTGCTGAGGTATGTCTTTTGCTGTGCATCTAAACGTTGTTCAAAACCACAAGCCAAAAGATCAAAAAGAAAAAGGTTTGAATTCAAGTACACATATCCTGCTGATGGAGAAAGTGGAGCCCAATGGCAAAACTGGAAATCAACTGGAAAAAGCAAACAAATCCAGACCTTCTTCTGCCCAGGCACCTCCTCCAGCTGATCTGGGGGAAACACTGAAGCATTCCTAGGCCAGCCAACAGATTTAATCTCTGGTAAATGTTCCCAGCGCACCCTAACTATACATTTGGTGTGCCAGATATGTCCACCCTCCTCCCCCACCACCTGATCCAAAGAGACAAAGAGCAATTTAGATGACTTCTATGACAGATTTTTATTTTTAAATTTTTTTAATCCAGGGACCATCAACAAATCCTATCAGTGGGCCCCACCACTGAATCTAGGGAGGGTGCCTTATGACCTGGTGCAGCCCGAAGAAACAACATGGGCCCAGTTTCCTGTGGGCTCTCCAAGTGTCAGATGGGATGTCAAGGGCAGAAGCAGTCTGATTCACTAGTGCTGAGGCTGGCCATCAGGGCACAGAAAATCACCTATTTGAAAGAGCCTGAGCAAGTGTGTGAGGTTGCTCTAGTCAGGGTCACCACAACGGATGACTCATCCATCAGACTGCCAGACAGAGAGAGAGAACACGTCTTCACGTCGAATCTAGTGTCAGCGTGCTTTATACCACTACGTCTGATGCTTTGCATTGGGCTTGGTGATGTAAGGCTTGGATGAAGCACCATTCTTGAGCTTGTCTAAGGGCCACATGAAGTTTGGAGGTCTGTACTGTCTGACTCTGCAGAAAGTTGGCCACCTCTGCGCACTATGTACTTCAGCATATGTGTTTTCACGTGGGCCACCGCCACGTGGCTGAGATGCTGTCCTTGCCAATCGCTCCCACTTTGTTGTTCGCTTCCACTAACAGCTCACTGTGGAGTGTCAAAACTCACCTTATTGCAGAAGGGGACATCCCATCACCATAAAACGCTGGAATTCACTGAGCTCCTGAGAGCAACGCGTTCCTCCACAAATGTTTGCAGAAGCAGTCTGCACAGGTGCTTGAGTTTACACACCTGTGGCCATGGAAGTGACACCTGAATTCACTGATTTGGATGGGTGAATGAATACTTTTGGCAGCATAGTGTATGCTTTCACTTTCCAGTCTACAAAAGTCATATTTAAAATCCTTAAAGAAAGAAGACCTGAAGACCCTCATCAGGTATTTTGTCTAGACCTTTTTAGTAGTGATGGCCAAACAAAGCTTTCTGAAGCTTTTCAACAGTCCTCTCTGGTGACATCTGGTGGCCAACAATATGAAGAACAGCTTGAATCGACAACGTGTACTGCTTCATTACGAGTCTATCAAGCCTGGACACAGTGCTTCTGAAGCAGTGTGCGGGTTTTGACACACGCACCGGAGCGTCAGTTTCAAGCAGGCCATCACTACTTTTTAGTGTCATTGCAAAGATTACAGCAAAGACTTTTGCATCATTATTTAATAAATGAATTGACCTCCAGTGATGCAGATATAATTGATCCTTGTTTAATCTGATTGTGTACGGAGTTCCCCATTATCATTTGATTCCTGAAACACAGCAGGCAGAAACAGCTGTAAAACTACATGTCTTTATATATCTACACTCTCCTTTTAATTCATCATTGCCTGGTCATTTGTCATCTTTCAGTTTTCTTATAGAATGAGTTACCTCTGGCAGGGTGAGGTCACCATTGCATTTCTTTTAATTCCTGATATTGTCCTGTAATTTCCCAAAGAAATGTTAGATGAGGAATACAGTTTTTGAAAAAGCTTGGGCCAAACAGGAAAAGACCTGATGAACTATTATTGGGAGTCTTATTAATTATTGTTTCAAAGAAATACTATGAAATATTGGGGAAAAAAAATTCTCCTTCTTCAAGCCATTTCCCTGTTGATCTTATGTGTTTTAAACCAAACAGTGGGAACAATGCTGGGCCTAACTTCCAAATCTTTTTAAGACGTCTATCTCATTCTTTCCTGCACAAACCTGTAAACTAAACGATAGCACAGTGTGATAAGTCATGCTGTTCACCTGAGGTTGTATTTTAGAACCTGGTGATAACCAGATGATTCGTCTTATGATGTCTACACAGATAAACCTTAGAAGTGGCAGAGGGTGATCCTGGAAATATGAAGTCTGTACTTTGTTTTAAAACTTTAGAGGACGCTGATGCCACCAGCAGTGATGGCGGACCGCTAGGTTTTGATTCGATGACCTCAGGCTACGAGAACGGCATATATATAAAAATCAAAATTTAGCAATATAGTGAGGGGCCTGTCTGTGTAACGCTCTCAAGGTTAAAACTAAAATGTTAAAATGGAACCTAGATCTGATTGGTAGACAGTGCAGCGACTTTAAAACAGGAGTTATAGGAGCTCCTCTGTTTGAGCGAGTCATATAACCCGTCTGTCCTGTTGAGCTGGAGAACCGTCTTTAGGCTTACACCTACCTAGACATAGTTCACTCATTAAACAGGAACTTGGCAACTCAACTATCCTGTTGCTGTTGTTAAGTCAGGTGATTGCGCCAGCTTCCAGTGATGGAAAGATGAGCCTGTGTGAAGCCTGAACAAGCTGACGAGATCCCAACGACAACAAAAAGCCATCCATCCCAAACTTCAGGGACCCAATCCCAGCTGCGCCTGGGTGAGGCGTGTTCCAATGTTGTATATGTACAATGTAGACATGTTAAAAACTTCACTTTTATACATGTATGATATACAGAGAGGGTTTCACAGCATAACCAACCATAGTTTGGCTGTAGGCCCTTATTCTGAACAAAAAGACTGGAAAAAATAACAGTACAGTTAAGGTTTATTTTAGGCTGAACATGAATCCGAAAAATACCAATAAAAGGCATACACTTACAAAAGATGTTTGGCGTTATTATTGCATAGACCAGCTAAGAATCCCACGTTTCTTTGTGGGGGAGAAGCATTCGAGTCGGACACCTTCAGCTTAGGCAGGTAAACCCATACACAACACATGTAGACATAGTGAAATAAACACGTTCATGAATTGTTGAGTGCACACTAATCACTCACAAATTCATGTCAGATATTGGAGGACTTCCCATCATCTGTAACACTGACCGTCTCCGCGGGAAAATTAGAAACCATCACAGGAAAAAGGCACGGTTCATCCAGCAAACACAAATGTTTCAAATCACTCTGATCGGCTCCTCCAGTTTGCAGTCGTCGGAAATGTAGACGTGTTTTCTACTCGTCTGCATGACAGAGTAACTGCAAAGTTTCTAATTATTTCATAGTTAACA
>VUQG01045520.1:37563-48382 GCA_015106755.1 Etia nguti
CTGATTCATATTCAGAGTCAAAAAAGACTATTGATGTGATTCCTCATAACCCCACAAATCCTATCTGCAGTCTGTACCTCAGCACTGTGCTGTGAAGGCAGACCATTTTACTGACAGGATTTTGGAGCACAAGCCTAAGCTGTGCTCCAGGAGCTGTCCAACAAACCACATATTGCATCTCAAAACAGATTAGAGCAGCAACACAATTTGGCCTTCTTTCTCTACTTGTTTGGAAAGCTAAATTTTGGATCTTAGCTTATACTTAAAATAACAGTGTGCATACTGTACCTGCACCCTGTTGTCACTGGCAGTATAAAGGAAAGCAGAGGTATGCAAGTCAACCAAAGTCATGTGTCATACTGGTGAAAGCAGGTCAAGTCAGACATAACTATAGTTATCTGAAGCTGTAAAAATTGTATTAGAAAGTTCATTAAAAAAAAAAAAACACAAAAAAAAAACATGTGCCATAAGTCTCTTCAGTGGGATATTTAGTTCTGGGCCTGTACTATATGTGACTTATATATGGCCAATCTCCACTTCAAGATCATCTTCTTGTGCACCTCTGGACCATTTCCAGTGTAGTTGTTACTTTAGTTTCAAGTCATCAGAATGTCTCTGTGATTTCTCCATGGACACACAGTAAACACCAACCAACATCAGTGTCAAACTGACCTGTCTGATGATGAGGACCATTAGTAGAAATGACAACTGTCTTTTGCAGCTTGGACGCAGAAGCTAAGCAGACATTTTCAGATGAAGAATCTGGTCTTTGCAAAGAGTATACTATACTGTGACTATCACAAAAAAAAGACAGCTGGGGAAACTGAATTAAAATTAAATTTATTTTCATATTTCCAAAGTAAAGTTATAACCTGCATAATGTGCATAGTTTGTTAGTTAATGTCATGTTAAAAAATTGAAAATTACCTCTAATATTGTATCAGACATGTCTCTTCTAAGCTTTTCATTGTGTTATTTTAAGCTTTTGATGTAGCATTTGATTTAAATTATTTTTAGATGTAGTTCATTTAGAGTATGGTTACTGAGCTCTACACTTTATTATATTCGGCTCTTTACATGGTGTTCAGTCAAAGGCTGTTTTATTTAAGGGTTTTTTTAAAAACATTTTTTGTTCATTTTCTCATTATTGAATTATGTATTTATTATATTTAAGCTATTTTTAAGCTTTGTTACAGGGTGTATTTAATATTTTACCTGTTGTAACAGGAATTTGCCTCTATGCATTTTGTCCATACAAAAGGAAAAGAGAGCTTTTAAAAAACATCTCAAATCAAATCAAATCAAATCACTTTTATTGTCACATCACATGTGCAGGTACACTGGTACAGTACATGCGAGTGAAATTCTTGTGTGCAAGCTTCACAAGCAACAGAGGTGTGCAAAAATACAATAACATAAGAACAAGCAAAATATAGGAATGGGTAAATCTGAGAATTATATGAATAGATATATGTACAATATAAGAGTGTATGTGCATTACTGAATGTGTATACTAAATATGTATATCTACGTGTGTGTGTGTTTGTGTGTGTTTGTGTGTGTGTGTGTGTGTGTATATATAAATACATATTTTAAAAATTAAATAGAATAGAATAAACAATCAAATAAAATATACAGATGTTGGCAGTTCAGACATTCAGACAGTGCGTTCTTGCATTTATGGTTATGGGAAAGAAAAATCGACATTTGGCAACGTCAAAAGGTATGTGCCTGTATCTCCTTTTTTGCCATTAGACTGTGCACTGTTTCATTGTTTGGAGGCTTCCGATTGGCCAACATTTCTAAACCACCTGTTGCTTTGGTTATTGACATTGTTGTCTTCAACATTTTTTTTATGTGGAGATATTTGTCAAAGCAAAAGGGGAAAATTCCTGGTTTTAAAAAATACCAGCATACATATGAATGTAGATATATCTTATTTTTGCTGTCCCACACAAACATAATATTTGCCTTCATTTGCAAACTGCATGGAAGCATTCACACTTAGCATGTAGCTCAAATTACTGTACTGACTGATTACAACTTCATATAACCACGAGCATGGCTGAAATCTCTGAGATATGAGCTGTAAAATGACCCTCTAGAGCTGTACACGCTTTTAGATATCATTTATGCTAACTGTTTACTTCAGGGACAACCACATAGTTTCACCTTTTCTCAAAGATTAATCTTGATTAAGTCTGAAAGATTTATTACCAGGTGAATTCTACTCTAAAAGGGCTAGTACAGCTTTAATAAAATGATTTATCAGTTGATTAAACTAAAAATGTGAGAAACAGTCACTTATTTATATGAGAATATTTTTCTTTCTAGTTTTCTGTGAGAATTAGTATACCCTGAGGGGATTATTGTGGCTAAAACTGACTTAGATGAACTTCTTAAAGGAAGTACTATTTATGGATTAATATATAAAATTACCCCCAAGAAGTGTCATTTCTGATCATGAAAAAGAAAACAGTGAAATTGCTTTTTTTTTTCATTTAGTTTCAAAAGTCATCAATAGGGAAATAAAACTTTAATTGATGTCATTTCTTGCCTGGTGTGAAAATTAGAATTCATCCCAGGGGAGAAGCATTTTAGGGCAAAACAAATTTTGTCAAAGCGCTGTGAAAGAGCTATTAGGCACCAAGTGTTCAGCACGTGAAGTGTTGAAAGTTTTATTAACTATGTGTGTTGTTTGGGAGGTTGGACTTTTCTTAGTATGTGCCTGAATGGTCTCAGGAGAGGAGTAAGAAAGCAAAGCAGCTGAGCATTAAAGCTGCAGGCGGTGAGAATGAACAGTGCGCAGAGTAGGACGGCATCACGGCAGCCCTTTCAGGCCCACACAGTCCACACAGGAGGGATAGCACTTAAGCAAAAAGCCATTTATCTGTTAAACACACCCTCTGGATTATTTATCGCTGTCGTACAAGGCACCCATCCGCTGAAATCTCAATGTCCTCCCAGCTGCCGGCTCTGCTCAGGTAAATCAAAGTGACTGTTTCACTGAATGAGGTATGTAAAACCATTAGGACAAATTGCAGAAACCCATAGGACCTGCCGTTTTCCCCACATTCTGGTGAGAAGCTGTGGGCGTTGTGTATCACAAGAGACACATCAGCTTTGAAGGGGGAGTTCATGCTGTTGCGGTCGCTTGTCACATAGGCTGCTTTATATTTAAGTGAGAATTCTCAAGAGAGGCCTGACTAATGGCTCTATATCAATGCGCATCCACGTGCTTTGTCTCTCTGTGACCTTTCAGCATTATTGCTATATGCGTTGGCTGCTGGAGCATTATGCATACTTAACTGTGTTTTTTCTTAAGAAGTGCCGGGGTTGTGGGTTTGACGGAAATGTTCATCATTGCCAGTGACTAAAGCTTTACCTGCCAAGACGCTACTCAAGTTGATGTCCTTGTTTTGAAGTGAGTTTTTTTTTTTCTGTACAGACACAAAGATGCTGGGCAGATGCAGATCAGTAGGCTCTCTAAATTGACACATTACTCCAGGCTGGTACTGGGCGTGGGTCAGATGAATTAGAAAAAAGGAAGAGAGGTATAAGAAGTGTGCAGGTGTAGGAGCATATATGAATAGCAAACAATAGCAAATTGATGACTTTTGCTGTTTCTGTAATAAATTGAAACAAGGGTTTAACAATATCCAAAAACAGTTGTTCGGCATGGGTACTTACTATTGAATGTAAAAGATAGATGTCAGTTTGTGGACTGCTGTCTTGAAGACTTTCGTTGTGATATTAGCTACCAGCTAATGCTAGCACTGGCTAGCTTGTTTGGTTAGCAAGGGTCATCTGTGATTTACAATGATATTAGCTGTGTCCAAATACAGGGTCTGCATCCTTTGGAGGACCCGGCCTTCGTGGTCTACGTGGGCCGGGTACTCCGAAGACCAAGAAGGCCGGAAGTGCGAGGCTGTGAAATTTGACGGTCTAGCCTTCAGATTCACGTCACCAGCTGTCTCGGTGGAGTTTAATAAACTCAGCTGTCTGCTCCTTCTCATGTGAAATATAACAGGACATTGGAGTAAATTCTCTACCATCTCACACTTCAGTTTAATCAGTTTTCTGTTTGACGTTTATTCAGCTGTGTTTTAAGTTATCTAAGTGACTTATATATCATGTTTAACCTGAGTAGCAAAAGACCGAGGGGGAAAACGCTGGCTCCGTGAGCCTTGACCTCCCGGTCAGCTATCGAGCTGGTGGATAACAGACGTCTCCGGAAAAACATCGGGGCACTGTTGCAAATATGGGATGTCTTGATAAATCGAGCAGATATTTGAAGTTTACACAGCTACATTCTTGCCTGAAAATATCTTAAAAGTTTATTTTGTGACCGAGAAGAGTAATAAGAGTAATATTAAAACTAAGTAGCTGCCGCCATTGTTGGAAACTGGAGTTGGCTGGGCAGCGCTATGAATTCTGGGATAGGCTGGGCCACGAAGGATACACCTGACCCATCCTTCAAATCTGGGGAAAAGGAGGACGCATTTGTCGGCCGCATTTGGAGGAGTCTTCGAATTTGGACAGTCTTTGTCACGTCACTGTGATGTAATCGACCTACAAATGCGGCCTCCGGAGGATGTGGCCCCTGGATTTGGACACAGCTATTAACTGCGATGCTAACTTACCAAGTGCTTTATAGTAGTCTACAATGCTGGAGAAGACTACTAGCGCCTAGCTGTCACTCAAAAGGCCCAGTATAATGTTAGGCCTTGGATTATATAAAAATTCCCCGAACTGAGCATCTTGGCCTTGGACATTTGATGTTTCGGACGTGACAGGCGAGGGGCAGATCTGACTGAGGAATCAAGGTAACAAGGAAGGCCTGCCCCAAAGCATGCTCTTCTTTATCATCCTTTTTTATTTTCATGTGTTCCATAATTTAGAAAATGAACATCATGTTTTATTCTAGCTGGTTCTCATTCCCAGGGTGTCAAATCTGCTTGGCTCATTACCCGAAAGGTGTCCTTCAGCAGCTTATCTTGACTCACAGAGTTATGTTATTGGTGAGGCAACCCCCTAACAATTCCCACCTCGTTATTTTTCAATGAGCAGGGTTACTGTTGTGAAACTTTTTCTTTTTTTTTTTTACACCACAATGTTTTCAACAGTGAGTGAAAATGCAATGAACAAACACCAAAGAACATATTGTATGTAACCAGATTCAGGTAACACATACACACACATCTTGCTTACCATTAGAAATAAAGACATTGTCAAGCATTTCTGCATTTACTTTTATTTTCAAACTCAAAAGCCATGTCCATCTTTTATATACAGTTTACTTACAGAGCTAGCCTTCCGTGGCCATTCCAGGAACTTCAGTTTTTTGCATATTAATGTGCAATTCCAATGCATTTTTTCTTTATTTCTTTTCTTTTCTTTATTACTCTTCTATTTGGAAAAAAAAAGAGCTGTCCCAGTAGATACATACACTACATGCCCTGCTGATTCAGCCAAGCTACATTGCAAAATTATGCACCTTATTAAAATTAAATTTATGAAAGAAAGAATTCATGGCTTTATTCTGGAGCTGCATGTCTATAATAGTGCCCTGTTCACCTGCATGGTTTTCAAGTCCTCAGAGCATAGAGTGTAGCTATTCCAAGGTCTGCTTGCTGAAAAACTACAGATGGATGGCAAATTAGAATAAAACATGAATTAATTAGTGGAGAAACACAGGCCTAATAAGTGCTACCATAGAGGAAACAAGGGTTCCCTGTAGAGTTTGATGAGTATGCAAGTGACGTGAATCATATCTGATGGCCTTCACAGTCACCAGATCTCAGCCAAACAGTCATGAACAAGCTGTTTGGAAGCATTTGTTAAAGTAACCAAAGGATCTAACGTCAGTCTGGCTGTGCCCACTTCTTTTTACCCCATATTTTTATTTCGCCCTCCTCTTGATTTCTCTTTGTTTTCTTTGTACGTCTTGCTGCCCTTGTGTGCCCCTGGTAGACGTGGCACTTATTCTTCTCCTGCGGTATCAACTCCATTCCAACAAATGTGAGCATCCGTGGCTCATCAGCTCATCATCCTGCAGTGCATGTGAACTGGCTCTCCAGTTATTCTCCGCCAGGTCATTCTGCTATCTACTGCCGTAGTTAAGCCAAGGCCTTGTGCTCGGCTTAGTTTTAATTTGCTCCTCGTGTCTATTGCTCTGAACTAATTTTTCTCTCTTCTGTTTAAACCGGCCAACTCATCACCTGCCTGCCCAGCCAAGCTTCTACTCTCCAGCACCTCTTCAGTAACATTTACCTGCTGCCCCGACACACTCTCTCTGCCTCCACCATCAGCTGCATCCCAGCTCTGATCATCGCGGTCTGGTTTTCCCTGCCTTCTCATCCTGCATGCTCCATCTCAAAAGACTCATCGCATCCAAACCCGACTACTTGAGTGTTCACAATAACGCCCTTTCTGAATCATTGCCAGCCTGATTGTGCGTGCTCTGGCTTTGCCAGAAATTTTATTTATTTTCAACAGCCGACCCCAAATGAGTGATTTTGTTTGTATCTTCTCAGTGAAATTACAGTTTGTTTTCTCTGGGAGCTGCTGTTATGTATTAATAACTTTTACTGGATAGCCAATCGAAAACCACCATGCCGGCAGCGTCACAATGTTAGCAAGAAGCCAGAGCCAATCATTCACCTCACGGTTCATTAACGGACTGATGAGACTGGGAGCTATGACCTAGCGGGAAGTAAAGACTGAAAGTACAAAACAATGAGTGTAGCTGTGGCTGAGAGCAAGAAAGTGGGATCAGCCAGTGGCCCAGCAGGAGCCTGCATGCTGTGACGTCATGGTGAGCAAATTGCTGGCAGTTAGTATTAAAGTGACAGAAAAAAAGAAAAGAATGTTTAAACTGAACCGAAATGTAGAGCTCCCTCTGTCAAGTGAATGATTATTAAAAAACAGAAAACCTGTATGAGACTTTTATACAAGTACTAGACTCTTAAAGCACCAAAGGGTTATATTTTTTCAGAAAACCATTATTCCATGTAATATAAAAAAGTACAGAAGCTGATGATGACTAATGGTCAAGACCTTACTACATGTTAACATTTTTCCCCAAAATGATATCTACAAAACAGCAGTATTTTTGCACCAAGGCGCTGACATTACAATCTGAATTCTTTATTACTCCCACAGCATATTGTGTATTTCCAAAGAACTATTAGCCAAAAACTTGTCATATCTCAGTATGTTTTGCAGTGTGTGCTTAAAAAATATGAGGAAATTGAGAAAGGAAAGATAAAGGAAGAAATAGCAGGCCTTAA
Organism: Etia nguti; assembly: GCA_015106755.1. Classification (NCBI taxonomy): domain Eukaryota; kingdom Metazoa; phylum Chordata; class Actinopteri; order Cichliformes; family Cichlidae; genus Etia; species Etia nguti. The sequence continues at coordinate 44,856 of VUQG01045520.1, forward strand.
AAAGAAAAAAAATATCTACAGCAGATGAACAGTATCTGAAGTCATGTCCTTAAGAAACAGAAAAAAGGCTAGCACAGATGTAAGACAGGACCCGATTTATACATGTGACCCATCTACTGTTCAAAGAAATCTCATCAGAAAAAGTCTCAGTGTATGGACGGCTGTCAAGAAGCCATTCTTAATAAAGGAAAACAGGGAGAAAAGGTTGAGATATTTAAACAAGAACTGCACTTACATCAGTGGCAACAGGTCTCATGGAGCAATAAATCCAAATTTTACATTTTTGTATCAAATCATCATCAGTATATACAGAGGACATTAAGAGAGAAGTACAGTAAGCGATACAGCCATCTGTAAAACACAGTGGAGGCCATGATTTGAGAGAGCCAGTGGTGTGGGGAATATTGTCAAAACTGATGGAAGCATGAACGCAGATAACCATCATCAGATTTTGATCTGCCATCCAAGGATCTGCCATCTGGAAAGCATTTCAGCAGTTTCATTTTTCAGCATCACACTGATTCCAAAGACACTGCCAGTGCAGTAAAAGCATACCTGGATAGAAGAACATACAATGGGACACTATCAGTCATGGATTGGCCTGCCCAGAGCCCAGACCTCAACATTAATGAAGCAGTGTGGGATCATCTTGACACAGAACAGAACAGAAGGCAGCCAACATCCAAAGAAGAGCTTTGAATGTCTTTCAAGAAGCCTGGAGAACTATTCCTGAAGACTACTGAAAGAAGTTAGAAGAAAGCTGCCTAAGAGAGTTCAGGCTGTATGAAAGAATAAAGGTGTTCGTACCAAATATTGACTTTCAAGCTTGTTAGAATCGTACAAACTCTGTGTTTGCCTTTTATGTTGTATTTCCATGTACGCTTGAAAATGTTTCAGTAGCTTGCTATTCCACGTTTTCCTAGCAAAATATAAAGAATTGAAGTGCAGCTCAACAGGTCACAAAAAAAGTTTTTTTTTTTGGTTTTGATGCATTAAAGGCCAGCCATTCTGGCAAGACTCCAGAAAGTCACAGGTCCTTGAGCAGAATTAGGCACAAAATACCCTAATATGTCAAGTTTCAACTCAGGTATGATAGATGTTCCCCAGGTTTGTGCTAAGCTAAGCTAATTGGCTGCTCGCTTTAAGAGAGACAGATATGACAGTGCCAACAATGTTTTCATTTAAAGAAGTGAAAAATGGGGTCATGAGTGTAAGAAACACTAATCATTTTTAACTTGTGAGTTCAGTCAAGTGTGATACATTCCCATTTCCAATATTTTTAAACATGGCCTGAAGGATGACACAATATGAAAGCAATCAATAGATACTGCACCAGGAAACCGGGTAAAAGGAGTCTCTAGGCACTTTGTGACATGCTATATTCTGGATCAATGTGTGATTACTGTCATTAAAAGACTTCAGTACAGGAAGCCTAACATGATTATAGTAGTTTATATTGATTCCAGATTCTATCAAAACACACCATTGTGCCTTCATTCTGTCCTCCTTCGCTTTAGCCTCCATTCTGGCGTCTTTGTGTCAGCTGACTCTGTGTTAGATCTTAAAGAGATTCATTTTTGGCCTCTCTGTGACTCTGCATTCATCTTCTCAGTGTGCTCAGCGATGTAAATCTTGCCCTGAAAGACAGCGTGGCTCTGTCCTATAAATCACCCCTCCTCTGAGAATTCCGTCGTCTTTTCACAGTTGTACAAGTAAGAACCTGCCAGGTACGGCCACATTATTGTGTTATGTTGTAAACAGTATTATGTGATTTGCCGTTGTATCAGTGACACAGTTCATATTGTCGGTAATGCTATTGTTAGCCACCTGTCATAAGTAACGGTTAAAATTTGAACACAATGTGCTTATTTCAGTCATGTCTCCAAGTGTCTGGCCCTAATTTCTTGCTTTATTCTTAGTTGTGGCTAATTTTGTCTAAACAGCAGAAGTAGGCTAATGACTAAGTCGTCAATAATTTACCCCCAAGTTTCTTTTTGCTTCTTTGAAAAAAAGCAGTGTCTGTGATATTCTAAGGAAACATTATACATTTTTCCAATATTTTTTATGGATTGGCCACGTTTTATATAAATCAACTTTATATTTTCACTCTCACATGTTTCTTCGTGGTTGCTTGTGCTATAAATGCCTGGGCATGTACCTGTAAAGCAGAGAGAGGGAGAGAGGAAAAACTAAGCTTTAAAAAGCTGGGACAGCCAGAGGTTTTTATGTCAGTAATTTCACTGTTGTGTCTTTGTTGCAATCTTTTTGTTTTTTTCTTTTCATGACTACCTGTCACATCCACTTAGACGGAGGTGAGGTGGGGTGCTTTCTGAACCAAAGTGCCCTTCAGTCTGCTCGACCAAGTACTCCCTGGGAATAAAACCAAAACCACAGGCTTCCACTCCATGAAACAATTCTCTCTGCCACTCCTCAGAGATCTTCTACTACAATCTATTGAATTTCAAAACAGACTGGCAGAGAGACAAAAGCTGAGGCCCTGATGCAACGTGTTTATTCCGGGTAATGAAATCTAGATTGCAACGGGGTCTTTGGCCATTTAATCTATCCCCCTCCCCATGTGATTGTCTGTGGGCTTGTCTGCACATTTAGGTTCACTTCAAACGGGTTCATATCCTGAAAGACTGCTGACAGCTGAAGTTGCCTTTTGGGAATTTGGAGATTTCAGGCCTTCTTACACTGACCCGCCACTTGCATTGGCAAACTCAAAGCAAAGACTTACTGACAAGCTATTCTAATACCAGAACAACAGAATGGAATATGTAATGTAATCAGCACCGGTAGCAAATTGAGTCTAATGATCTCTCATCTTTATTTCACTTGAAAGACCGGTATGTAAGTGCTTTATCTTGTGACAAAGCACAAGTATGTAACACATGGTTGTTCGTGCAGCAGACATACAACTCCCATGTATCTCAGATCAGGGTAATGCACAAGAGCGAATAAGACGCGGTGCTCTCTAACGAACATGATGTGCGCCGACGGGCTGCAGAAGCCAAATCCAACAGGAGGAGATGATAGGGTAAATCCACACTGTGGTTCTTTTCAGCGCCGCAGTGTGTCTCCGACTGCCTAATGAGGCCTTATTAATTCAGATCAGGGTGAATGATTACCTCATCATTCCCATTCTCCAGAGAGCTTCCACTCCCTCTATACTCTGCCCAGTATTTACAGCACGGTAATCCAAAAGGCCGTCTCTAACCACGAGACTTGCATTTGCCGTTTTTGAGCGCGAGTCAAACAATATAGGCTACGACACACCTCTAATATGGTCAAGTTATACATGTTCCTGTGGGATGCTGCAATTACTTGGAACTATTTAAAGTCTTCATAAATCACTGGTATCTGCTTTATGTATTCTCTTTTGGAGAGGCTGAAACTCCCACTAGCAGCAGATCTCTGGCAGTAAACACAGAAAACCCTCCCCATCTTTGTGCAGAGACTAGTTGCCTAGCAATGAAGTCTCTGATTTTATGGTCTTTGAGGCTTACATACACAAGAAAATGGCA